>VWYO01024697.1:474674-576009 GCA_013400275.1 Rhadina sibilatrix
TTTTAGTTTAAGTAATCATCTTGCTTTAAATAGTAGTGGATTTTTAACCATGAGCTGATGTCACTCAGTTTAGGGAAGTGGTGTTTTGAGTTCAAGTGCTGAAATGGAAAAATATTCTGTACAGCCAAACTGCTTTCATATGCATGTGCACCAGCCAGCCTGTGGTGAAGCTGTACACTAATGCAAAAAAGCAGGAATAGCACCTGTGTGTTTTATTGTCTTTAATGAAATTCGGTTTAAAACAATTCTTAATTCAGAGCTGATTTGTGTCTGTAGCAGGACTGATATATCAGATACCACTATGTGCTTCTTAAGGTCAAGATTCCTCTAGGTTTACTTTGAAGTTGTATTTAGGTCTTTTTAATTGGACCTTGATCTCCATCCTGGCAGGTACAAAAACTTCGCTCCAAATCAGGAGATGAATATAAAAACATACAACAAATATACTTTTCCTTACACCAGTATGATTTTTTCCCCAGAGTTCATTAAATTTATTGTACATAGTACTCAGTAGATAACTAATAGTACTTTGTATTCAGATTGATTAAACCATCAGAGACTGCATTTTGAAAAATTTCTGACCAGTTACACATCCGTGACTACTGTGGAAGTGAATGAGCCGGTAAAAAAAAGCAGTTTTTCCATTAATTTTTACTTTACGGCTGTATTTGAGGCAAAAGTGCAGAATTAGGCTTTGACGTTATTTCAGAGGGTCTCATGGAAGAACACAGAGTTATGTAGATCAGTGTCAGTACTAACTTACTTGGGAGAAGGCATTCTGATGAAAGCTGGAAGAATAATAGTATTTTTTTTTTTTTTTAATTTGGGCTAAAAAAAACCCCAGTCCTGCTTCCACATGTTGGCTGTTCAACATAAAGATAGATGTTCAGCATAAATAGAAAGATGCATAAAAGTATTTCTCATTCTTTGAAAATGTTGCCAACCATTTGCATTTTCAGAAACAGTATCAAATAATATATCAGTAGTATCTGCTATAAACAACTTCCAAACATGCTACTTGTCAAAGTTTTCACCATTAAGCCTTGTAAGGACTGTGTTCACTAGAATCTGAGCCAACTGCAGAATTAAAGAGCAGATCATTAAAAGGCATTTCTTGGATTATCTCTTTGTAGTGCATAGTCTGACCAGCTCTATAGGTTTATATTCCTCTAGAACTCATCACAGTCCAGTTCTTCCAGTTCAAGACCTTTCATTCTTCTTTTAGAGCCTCACAAATAAACTTAAAGTAACCGATAGCTTCAGTGCTGAAAAGTGAGACAGAAGCTTTAAATACACACTATGAGAATGGGTGAGGACTAGTGATACAACATTCTACTTTTTTATTCTTTTTAGTGGGAACAGAAATTGAAAAGAAACAAGTGAGTATTTCTCAAGTATTGAAAGATTATGTAAAGACTTTCTCTAGGCCCATTAAGGATATGATGAGAAATAATGTCTTATAATTAAAACAAGGAAGTATACGTTGGCTCCAACAAGGTTTGAAGCTTAGTATCCACCAGGAACTGGGAGTCAATACCATGCACAACTTAAGGATACTTTTGATTTCTAGTGTCTCCATGATTTGAGAAGTGGCCTGGTTCTGCTGTAAGCAGATATGAAAGAACGTCTTCAGTTTCTTTCTAAATCCTGTTCAATTCCACCCCATGGTTTTAATATTGTACATTCTGTAGGAGATAAATCTGCTGGAAACAATAATTTGTCTTTCAAACTTACTATTCAGACCACAGTGTGTTACAGTAAATTCACTGCCAAATAATTGTGATTAAAAGACCAGAATGTCATTGATTTAGAAGAGATTGTTACCAAGGGTTGTGGGTTGACCCTGGCCAACAGCTCAGCACTCGCACAGCTGCTTCCTCACTCTTCATCCTCCCCCAGCATGACAGTGCTTAAAAGAAGAGCAAAAGCTGTGAGCTCAGATAAAGACATTTACTAAATGAAGGAAAGTAAAGGGGAAAGACCCAAGTGATGCCAAGGCAATTGTTTGCCACCCCTTGCAGTGTCTAGCCAAGCTCCAGACACCAGTCACCTTGGAGGCCACACACATACACACCCATTCTTCTGGCCCAGTTTCTATTTGGTAGCAACTTTATATAATATGGAATATGCTCATGGCAAGTTTGGGTCCTCTCACAACTTCCTGCTCAACTTGAGGGGCACTGTAGGGGCTCTTATGGAGGAAGTTAACTCCAGCACACCAAGTTTTTTACAGCTTTTTAGGTAAAGTTCAACAAACTAGTTGTTTTCCATGCTGTCTACACAAAGCTTGTTATTGAAGTGTACTGTGCATGGCACAGTCATTTTCTTAGGATTGCTTGTGTTTTCTGTAGAGCTGTGTAAAACCTTGGTACAGCTGTTATGCCCGGTGTGCCATATTGCTTGGTCAAAAAGCAGTTTTCCAGACTCTTAACTGAATGGTTTTGATTTAGAACTATATATTTTGAGGGTTTGGGCAAGGTTTTCCCAGATGATGTTGCCATTGAACTCTCAAATTTCTTTTGACTTTTGTAGTTTCTCTGTGTCATGTTGACTTGATGTTGTTGAACTTGAATGGTTCTGTACCACATCTGGCATTCTATGTTTTTTTATCCAGTTCTGTTTGACTTCCCATATCAAAAACAGAATGAAAAGCCCTAAGGGAGCAATTGTGCAATTAGTTGTATAATCTAAAACTGCTTTGAGACTAATACAGGCAGTGATGAGTGCAGTTGCTCCGAAGTGACACCAGGCTGTAATGACTCCTAAGATTCACTTTATAACTGAAATCTTCTGAGTGTGGAGTGCTCTGGTTCCTTCTGTCAGTTTTGGTCAAAAAGCTGCTCATGTAGTTAACTATCCCAGCCCTTGTTTCCCCTTATGTCACTGAGAAGGACAAGGCAGATGTCCACCTTTGAGTGAAGACAATCAGGATGCAGAAGTCCTTTTCAGACAATTAAATCTATTTTTATTGCATAGAAGATATTTCATGTGCCTTTGTTCATATCAAGGGGTGGTTTTTAGGTGACTTATTCATAAGCAAGGATGGTTGGCAAGCTCAGAACTAAATCATTTTACCTTCAATAATGACTGATATTATGACTTTAAACTGCTGTTTTGCCTAAGCGGGAGGCCTCAACAGGCAGCGAATACCAATTTCTGTTGTTGGTAGTGAGAGTGAGTTTACACACCCAAGGTTGACTGATTTTCTCTGCAGGTATATGTCAGGTAGGTGTTGTGTCTATTTTCTATTCTTCTCCCTACCATCTCAGAATAAGAGATTAATTAAACTGGGAAAGAAGTTTTGAGGTTATCTGCTCCAACACCCAGCTCAAAGCTACTTCTGAAGTGGCACAATTTTCCAACTCTGCTTGTTCAATGGCATGATGACTGTGCACACCTGAGCTGGTTCAAAAGAAAACTACTTCAGCTGAAGAAACTAGCTGTTATGCGCCTGCCATTTTTAGAGTGCTCACATCTAAGTATACAGACCCTTTGCTTCTTGAGATTACTGTCATTAAAAGCTGTAAGACAGACATACCCCAAAGTCTTTGGTGTCATCATGTTATAGGATGTATTTTTCCAGAGTCTAAAGCCTCATTAAGATGTTCCATGCTGGCTGAACATATTACTGTGACTGCTTGTTTCTCCCACTCTCTGAGGTTTTTTTTTTTGGTTTTTTGGTTTTTTGGGTTTTTTTGCTGCCAAATTGGGATGTCATAACAATTTTTGAGTTGGTTTCTGAACTGTCATGGTTTACAGGGCAGCTGTAATGTAAAACAAAATATATGGAAGTTATTTGTGAGGCAGGGGACATCTTGAGGCACAAATCCCAGGAGCTGATGCAGGTTAATCAATTCTTGAGTGGTCTTGATATTTGCAGCTCATCAAACCAGCAGAAATGTTAAAGACAAATTCATAGGACATTATTTAACCACCCACTTCAGTGTTTCTTGAACAGTTTGCTTCATTCTTTTTCCCTGCCACTATGACTTAGTACACAGTTGAGAAAAGTGGGTGATCCTTTACACCACTCTTTATTTTCTTGTAAGAATTAGAAACTGGGGAAAGTAGTTAATGTAGCCACTAAACTCTTTAAAACTTATGGAAGCATTTTGTTAATACATTCTTTTGCTCAGCTAAATGCCTTATTGTTTATCTATATTTTGACTTTTGGTTGACAAGATAATATTTTCACTAATTCATTAAAAGACAGGATCAGGTAGTTTAGGATTAATGTTTCATATTTTTAAATACCTACATTTCAACAGGGAAAACATAAAGAACTGAGATGTGCTTGGTAGAGGCAGTTCTGTGTCAGATGGAAGCAGCAGGAGACCAAACAGGAGAGAGCAGCAAGTCTGACAGTTCCTTAGGCAAGCTGTTCATCTGACCAAGGGAGTGGCAACATGCCACTTTTCAGTGTTATAATCAAGACTGAAGAGCTTCTACATCTGCCTATAGAATTTTCTCCTTGACTGTGTGCAGTACAGTAGACAGGAGCATCTCATAATCTCATCACCTGAGCTCCGGGGGCCTGCGGTAAGTTCCACAGCTTGATATATCTTCTGTTTCTCATCTGTAGCTTGGTCTGTAATAGTTCAAAGATGTTGAAATTCCTGTGTCCTGCCCCCTCCCCTGAGTGCATATATTCTGCCTCTTGGACAATCCTAAATGAGCACCAGAAGATATGCTGCAGATGGTATTTTCACTGTTTCTCTGCCAGAAGGCAGAGGAGCTGACTGACAGAGACAGCTAAGCACTCATTACTGCCCCACAGGAAAGGAATTGTCTTTGATCCATCTTTACAATCTTATAAGATTCTGTGACTGATTGCTTCACACCCAGTGTTTTTCCAAGTCCTTTCTAGAGAGTGTGTGATTTAATAACAGCAGTCTCTATCATGAAAAATTGGTTGGTTGAACTCTGTTCCTGGGATTCTTTGCTACAGCCGCACACCAGTTCTCTATAAAGCTTTAATTGAAGGCTCTAAGACTTAGCTCAAATGGAGTCCTCAAATTTTAATTAAGAACAAGCACTTCCCAGGTTAACCCAAGAAGAAGAGAGACTAAACTCAGACTACACTGTGGGCTGCCACAGGTGTTGGCTGGAGTGCTGAGCTCCCTCAATGATTTGGTTATCAGGTTTACAGCATGCACATATTGGTACTGCAACGTTATCAGTTCTCCTGAGCAAGATGGGGCAAGTCCCAGGCCAAGCATCACTGACTGAGTCATGTTTAGAGCTGGGGGCGGGGGGTTTCCCTGCTACTGCAGGTTTCTCCCATGGAGAACTGTTTAGAGTGGTCCAAAGGGGACAAGCGAGTGTAGTTCAGATCTGAGCGCTGCGGAGTATCAGAGCTCCCTTGCTCAAGCCCACTGCCTAATGTTTGACAAATGTAGGTGCATTCCCCAGGTATCAGTATTTTAGGGTATATAATAATGGACTGAAACTGGCATTGAATAGCTACCTTGACTAGCTGAAAGCTGAGAAACTCAGTTTCCAAATGTGTTGTAATTTAAAAAGTAATTGTGTGGTTCTGAACACATTTGGATTGGTTTTGCTCATTTCCATGGGATTAGTCATCACTTAGAATCATGCCCCTCCTTATGTAACTTCCTGAGTAGGACAGACAGGTCCAATTGCAGAAGCCTGAGGAAGGCCTGGAACAGAACTTAACTCATAGGGTTTGCAGGGCTGTCTCTGACAGAGAAATCTTTCCACCCCACCTAGAAAGAAACTATGGAAATATAGGAGAAGGGAATACAGGTGATCTCACCCCTGATAAGTAACAGCTGTGTTAATTAACCAACTCAGCCTCGCCCCTGATGAGTAGTGGATAAAAGAGGGGGCGAGGTGGTAAGGGAAGGCTCCTTTGGGAGGAGGAACCTTGAGGTGCAGGAAACAGAGACTCATGAAACAGGATCCTGGGGTGAGAGACTTGCTGCTGTGAGGTCAATCTGGGTCTGCAGTCAGAGCCTATTGATGGAACCTGCAGCCATAGCCTAGCTGGGTAACAGCCTGCAGTCATAGTTTAGCAGAAAATGGCCAGCAGTCAGAGGCTGTAAGAGAAACCTACAGAAGGAGATTGCTGCAGCCAGGGTCAGTGAATAGTTGGAGTTAAGATGACTAAGCTGTGAAGAGGAATAAACCAGGGCCCTTTTTTATGCTTGTTTAGCAAGAAGTCTGTGCCCTCAGCTCATTTTTATGGTCTAATAAGAAGGCTTCTGCCATATGGGAACTCTGTCATTCCTGGATGAAACCTTTCTCAAATGGCTAAAAGAATAAAGCAGTTGCAGTTAAGTTCTCTAACTCAGTAATTGCTGTTGTGTCTGCTTCCCAGTGTTATGGTCCTTCTATAGAAAGAGATGACAGAGCTGCCAGGGTATCCAGAAGCACTGCTGCAGTGCCTGCACAAAGAGCAAGCTACCTTTGAATCACGTCAGCCTTTGCATTTGATATGCATGTTTTTATATATATATGTATATCTGGGAGCATTTATTTGTATTTGCAGACCCCTCCTTTCTTATCTCAGCGGTGGGATGGCAACATTTGTATTTTTTAGGAATCTAAAATCTATGTAATGCTATAAAGAAAGCAGGCTTGGTGCTGTTCTAAGCCTCTGTGTTCCTCAAAACAAAGCTCATTATTTTTAACCTTCCTGAGATGGAAATTCTCAGTGGGGTAGTTAGAATAACTAACAAATGCGATCTGAGTGTAAGTAGAGCAGAATTCAAGAAAAAGCTTTATTTCCTACTTCCTCCTCACAGACCTAAATATAAGATTTAAAATACTTTAGTGCTATTTTTTGTTACAGTTGGAGAACACCATGTTTCATGGTAGAGTTCCGTATTTCTTGGGGGTTGTTACAATGGAATTTTTTCTCATATTTGCGACAAGTCAAAACACTTATTACATCTCAGCAAAAGGCTGGGTTGTTTTTTTTTTTTTTCCTTACAGACTTGCTGCATGGGGAAACATTGGGACATGGGTATATCTTAACCATTTTGAAAGTGAAAAGTCTTATGTTTATCCCTGATGTTGTGCACATGAGCCTTGTGATGTGAATTCTTAAATAAACGAGCACAAAACAGAGAAATGGAAGAAAGGATGGGAAGTGCTGCTGAAACTTATAAGGAAAACCAAGCAAACGCAGATACATATGTTAAGCCAAAGATTTAATATATTTCATTATTGCTATAGTTCTAGAAATGAAAGGATAATTTTATACTTCTCTCATTTTTTTCCTAGTAATGATGAGCATGCACATAAAATCAGACAGAGAAATAATATCTAAGTTTCTACTTAGTTGGCATCAGAGTTGTTATTCTTGAGGCCAATAACTTATTTAGTGAATTGGAATGTCAGCAACAAGCAGTTGTTCTGTAAGGCAAATAACAAGTTGTTGTTGTTGTTGTTCATACTTGTGCCTCATTTTCCCTTCTCTTGTGGCATTGGGGGTGTGTGTGTTTAGAAAGTACATAAAGCAGGTGGAGTACTCCAAAGAAGTCTGGCTAACGTATTTCTAGTGTGATAGCTTTAAAGGAAATTGTGATGCCTAGTACTAAGTTACTGTGATACAGATATGCTTGCCTGAGCTTGCAGTGGGAAGTGAGTGTTCATTAGTGTGAAAAAGTTTTCATTCATCTTCACAATCACTTCTCTGGCATATTCAAGGTATCCTAATGTAACCACCTGACCTGTCAGGAAAAGAATGCCATAGATCTAAAGGTTGCAGTGTTTTGAAGAAAGATCCAAGTTGGATCTGTGTTGTTTGGCCTTTCTGGATTAAAAATAGTTTATGGCTGACTTGGACTCAGCACCATTTTTTCTCCAGTGAGGTCAACGCATACTGAATGGTTGGGTTGCTAGGAGGGGTCTGTGTGAAAAGTATTTGATGGGAAAATGTGTAGAAATAGACCTGTCTGGAATTCATGTTATATATAGCCAGTATGAAAGGAGTTGTTACATAGAGGCACCAGGTTTTACAAAATCATGTTTAAGGGCAAAGAAGAAGCACAGCTTATATTATACCAAGAATTTTTTGTTTCTTGCTACCACAGTTTAAATGTGAAATTCTAATAATTATTAATACAGATCTGATTGTTATGGAAAAAATGAAAGAATAACATGATTGAAAATTCTCTACACACTGCTGAGTTTCTAGTCCTGTTGCCGCTTGCCTTTCTGTAGGTCTGAAGGACTGCAGTTCAATTCTGGGGTGTATGGGGTCACTTATAGCAAGTTGTTAACATGTGGAGTGCTTCATTAGGACAAATCTGACATTGCTGTGGATGGTTTCTTCTTCCTTATGCCAGGATTCATGTGGAGTCATTTTTTGTTTGCTAACAAGGTTTCACACTCTTGATCTTTCTTCATTGGTCTGTGGCTCTGTTGTATGCAAATTTTCTATCTGTGTCGTGACATATATGTATGTTAGAATCAACTTTGTCCTCTGTGTTACCCCTAAAACCAGTTTTGTGCAGCTCCAGGTCTGAATTTCTTTAGCCAAATAGGGTGAGTCATTTTAGCTGTGGAGTCTGCAGTGCCAAGGCTGTGCTCCAGGTCACCTGCCTGTACTCCGTGCTGCACCCTGTGTCCCCACTCCCGGTCACACAGGTGGTTTAGGAAAGGCTACCTGAAGGTGCCACGTGCTCTCTTGGGTAAGGGTTTGTGAGGGTTGTTTGAGAGATAAATTAGGTCCCTTGCTTCAGTGGATGAGGTTCCTGTTGGAGTGCTAGGAAACATTTCACGGAATAACAGAACCAATTAGGTTGGTAAAGACCTCTGAGATCACCGACTCCAACCCATGACTGAACACCACCATGTCAACCACACCAGGGCACCGAGTGCCACATCCAGCCTTCCCTTAAGCACCTCCGAAGCCGGTGACTCCACCGCCTCCCTGGCAGCCCGTCCTAACGGATGGCTAGGCGGAGTTAATGGCTAAGGAGAGCTGTTCTTACTGGGATGATCTCGGGCGGGATGCTCGCTCCCTGTCCCCGGGGCGGCGGCTGTCCCGTGACGAGCACCGCGGGGCCGCAGGGCGCTGCCTCTCCCGCTGCTGCCGCCAGAGGGCGCCGCGGGCGCCGACCGCCTCCCCCTGCTGCCGGCGCTGGCGGCCGGTCCTGCCGGGCGGAGGGAAGGGGAAGGCGGCAGCAGCAGCAGCAGGAGGAGGAGGAGGAGGGCGGGCAGGCGGCGACCGCGGCACCGCCACCAGCCAGAGGCCGCTCGCCCGCGCTCCTGCTGCAGAGGCGGGCAGCCGGGCGCACCGTGCCCCTCGCCTCCGCCCCGCGCCGTGCGGCTCGGCGGCCCCCGCCAAGATGTCTCGGGAGCCCGGCCGCAGCCGCTGGCTCCTCTTCGCTGCCTGCGCCCACCTCGTCTTCCTTCTCCCGCCGCTCCGCGCTCGGGGTGAGTGGCGGGGGCCGGGCCGGGACGCCATGGCGAGGTGAAGGGAGGAGACCCGGGACGCTCGGCCCCTCCGAGGAGGGGATGGCAGGGAGGAGGGCACGGAGAGCTCGGAGTGGCGCCGGAGCCGCCGCCGCTTCCTGCCCGCTCTGTCCCGCCCCGCGCGGGGAAGCGGGCGGGGGAGCCGAGGTGCCCCTGTTCCCGAAGTTTGTTGGCGATCCGGGCTGGAGCGCGGCCGGGCGGCGCGGGATCCCTGCGCGGCCCCGGGGCCGGGAGGTGCGGGCAGGGACAGTCCGCGCCGGGGAAACCGGCCCCGGGATCGGAAACAGCTTCGTGGAACAGCCCAGCCCAGCGCGGAGCACTCATGCTTGTGTCGGGGCAGCGCCGCACTGACGGGGTGTTCTGCTCGGGGCGGGCGGAAAGGTGAAACCGCCCGCCTAAAATGCCAGCCGAGTTTTAGAGATGTCTTTCATGTGTCTAGTCAGGTGGGAGAAGATGAAAGGAGAAGAATTAGTAGTGTGTCAGCAGTTGGGTTGCTAGAGGCTCCTGGAGTTGGGAGCTGTTGGCGTGAGTGCGAGAGACCGAAGTAAATATTTACATCTGTTTTGTTTCTCATTATTTCTATTCCTGAGTATTTCCATCTCTTGTCACTTTGCTGTGAGCGTTTGGATTTGATTCTCTTCCTCTGCTGATGGCTAGTGCATGAAAGTCATGCAGGGGAAAACTGCTACTAATGAATCACGTTTTCAGTAAAGTAAAATTGTGATTTTTTGGTTTTTCTTCTGTTAAAAGCTTTTCCTTTAATTGACACAGCTTGGTTTTTGAAGGAGTCCTAATAGTCTACAGCTCTTCCTAAAGCTGCATTTCATTCTTTTTGGGATGAGTAGTTTTCCTCCAGTAAGCTACTATAGCACTTGTAATCACAAACAGATTGGAAACACAGAGAATAGCAGATTCAGTTTTCCCTGTATCTGTATTTATTGTACGTGCATGCATACCCACATACATGCAGGTAGAAGGCAGAAATGGAAACACTTGTGTTCTTGTTTAGTAGATCTTTATTAATGCTTGTATGGGATTTATTCACCAGAAGCTTCCTGCAGTATTGTGGTTTTCTTTTGGTTTTTTTAATACCTGTTTACATTAGAGTCTGTCCTTTCCCAAATAACCCGTGCTTTTGAGATGGTCTGGATAATAAGTTTGCTCTTTGAAAACAGAAATAATTTGGATTGCCTTCCACAGAAGCAAACATCTTGTCTCTCAGTAGTTAGGTAATTTCATAAATTCCAGCTTGCAAGTGGCAGCTTATAGAATGGGAAAATGTATTTAGATGATTTTGTATGGTGTAACTTCTATCTAGGCAATCAGACAGGATCATGATGATGCTTTTCCTTCTCCTGTTTTTCCTTGCTTGCCTTTACAAAGATAATGTTGTACACAGCACTCATCCAGTGGTTCAAAGTGGTGATTTCAGCTGCCTTCTTCCCATGTGTGCTATTTGTGTAAAGAAATATAAGTAGTTGCTTTTGTTTTATGAAAAGCTTCAGATGCTGTAAATTTGCTCGCATCAGCCTCTCCTCTTCCTCCTCCCCCTGCTCTCTCCCCATTTTTTGTTGATGAGTCTGTAATACATTCTTACCTGGCTAGACTAGAGTCTGATGCTGATAGGGTGGCAACAGTGAAAAAATATTATAAAAGCTTGCGTAAAAATACACAAAATTAATTTTTAGTGCTCACAGGCTGCCTCAACAGAAGCTCCCATCTCTTCGACTGACAGCATCAGTGCCGATCTTCTCTGGAATCATGTCAATCCATAAAATCTTATGTTCTTTGAAAACTTGTAAGGGGGAAGAAACCCAACCTAAACAGAAATAGGCCTTCCATTAAATTATTATTAGAAGTGTAAAGAAATTCTATTTTAAATGTTTTCTTTACTGCGTACAACATAATCACTGGCTGTCATTATTTGAAGTGGTTGTTATCAATCACAGTTTTGCCATCCATTAAGTCATAGAATTGTTACTGTTTTGTAGCTCGTTTGAACTGACCCACAGCTCAGTGAGGTGGTTGGAATGACTCTGGGGTCAGTCAACCTTGAATCAGACTGTAAAAGAGGAATATAACACAAGTGTTGCTTTTCTGTCTCAGGTGGATTAGTCTGTGAAAGCAAAGAGTTAACTCCTCAGTTTTTAACATCCTTTGCGCTTAAAATTGTTAACGTTTGGAAGTTGTTTATGCATGAAAGAGTATTACCCAAGGAAGGATTGCTTCTACATATAAAATGTGATATTACATAGTTGTATATGTTTATATAATATATTGTATTTTAATGCTGCAGTGATTACATGCATTTTCCTATCCTGCACGTATTCCTGCAGTTTGGTTGCTGAACAATGAAAATAATTACTGAGTTTTACTTCCTAGTGTTATAAGCAAGTCTATTTACTTATCAAAGATTTAATGGCAATAGTAGAACACTTGACAAAAATAAATAGGAATTGAATAGAATAGGAATTCTCATATTCCATGTCCAGGTTTTGAATGGATCCAAAAATGTTGTCTAGCTTTTCCAGTGGATTTTAGTCATACCCACAAAAGACATAAAGATAAGGTTGATGATAATATAGAACTTTAAAGTCTTTCTAAAATTTCTTTCCTTTTCTTATCCTGTTCTTGGCCATTTAGCAAAAGGAGGGGAGGACTAGCGATTGACACACTCTGCATCTGTCTGCTTCTGCCAGATGACATGATGTTAATGCACAACGTGCAGTAACAACCTTCGGAGTACACAATGCATTAAATAATGAAGTGACAAATACAAGGTTACGGTTGCATTTAAGATGGTGCCTTGTTGGGTTTTTTTCTGCTTTGGCTGGCTTTGTTTGTGAGAAATGGTACAGTTAATCACCCTGGTCTTTTGGTTACTGTGCTACCTACAGGGCTTGAACTTTTACCAGCTAGTAAGTTTCTTCTTGCAATGTATTTTCTCTGTGCTCTATGGCAAGTCAATGGTCCAACTGAGGTGTGGTTACACTGTATTCAAACACAGAAAAAGACTGGAGGAAATTCTGGATTTAGCAAAGGTACTTCTAGCTGCAGATATTGATATGTGTTTTAGGGAGTTATACTGAAAGAAATCAGTTTCAATTGTCTGAATTAATAATGATGCTTGGGCGCAAAAAGTTACTGTTTTGTTAAAGTAGCATCTGATGGCTCCTAGACATAGGTCATCCTTCTTTGTGCACTTATGTCTTGCACACAACAAAAAGATATCCCTCACACAGAGAATTTATAGTTTCTGCCTGTATTGTAGAAGGGACCTCGTCGTGTCTGCATCTGGAGTTAGAATTTTTCTATCAGTGGTCCACTCCTGGGAGCATCTTTTTCACAAACCTCTTGAAGTGAATTGCATGTGAATGAATTAATCTTAGAGTTGTCCACTTGTGCCAAGGCACTGCATTTTCTACCTGCCCTGTGGTCCCTTTGTTGATACGTTGTAGGCCAGCTAAATTTACCATGTTCTTTTCCTGCTGCCCTTTTCGCAATAAATCCTTAGAAGAGGATATCTATTTCCATGCTGAGAGATCAGATTGCTTATCCAGAACAGTATTTGCCACAGCTGACTTCTGAAGACTGCTTTATCAAATTAGATGGGCATAACAGATTTGCTGATCAGGTAGAAGAGTGTTGCTAAGATAAAATCATACAGTCTCTGTGTGTGAAAAACTTCATTACTGCTGGATGAAGAGTCTTGAGACTTTTTTGGTGGTGTCTTCAGGGGTATGTTAGTCTGTTTTGTGAATGGTTCTTCAGTGGTTTAAAAATAGTCTGAACAGTTCTTGTCTTATTAAAATGTATGAGCTGGAAAAAGTCTTCCTGATATACTTAGAGATACCAAGTCATTTTAATGTGTTTAATTGTTGGAAGAGGAGAGAAAGCTGCCTTTCTGAAATCACAGGGAATAAGAGTAATGATATAGCAAGAGACTTTAGCATTCATTGCCTGTATTGGTTTGTTGAATAAATTATCTGTGTAAGTGTTGAAATTGCACTGTGTGACAGGGTCAGATGAACCTTGATTTTCAAGGTTCATCTCCTACAATAATGATCCATCCCCACATGCAGGAAGGCAGGCAAAGGTGGCAGGAGGCCCAAATGCAGAAAGAGGCACTCCTGGCAAAGCTTAAACATAAAAAAGGAAGCACACAAGAGATGGAAATACAGTCAGATCACCCCAAGAGTAACATGGAGACATTGTCTGAGGGTGCAGGTATGCCACTAGGAAAGCCAGGGCCCACTTGGAGTTGAATCTGGTGAGGGATTCAGCTTGTGAAAGGTAAGCAAAAGGGCTTCTGCAAGTGTAGCAGCAAAAGGGAGACTAGGAAAAATAATAATAGGCCTTCTTATGGATGGAAGACAGGATTAAAAGAAGGACATGAAAGAGGGCAAGGAACTCGGATCCTTCTTTGCCTTGATCGATTTTACTAAGACTCACCTTCAGAAATCCCAGGCCCCTGAAACTCATGAGAAAGTCTGGAGCAAAGAGTTAATCTCACTCTAGGAGGACTGGTTTAGGGAACATTTAAACAAACTGGACATACAGAAGTCCACAGGACCTGATGGCAGGCACATACAAGCACTGATGGAATTTGGCAATGTCAGTGCAAGAACTTGATAATCTTTGAAAGGTGATGGATGGTGACTGGGGGAGATTCCTCAAGGCTAGAAGAATATTCCCCTAATCTTCAAGGAGGGCAAGGATAAGTTGGCTATTGGTATTTCAGTCCCTGGGAAGGTGGTGAAGCGATTAATCCTCAGTTATCACTGCCAAACAAGGAAGGACAAGACAAGCCTATGAAGGGCAAGGGGGTGACTGGGAGAAGTCACCATGTTTTTATGAATGGGCAGCCATGCTTAACCAACCCAAAAGACTTCTGTGATGACAGACTGTCTTCATAAATGTGGGGAAAACAGTGGATGTTGTTCCTGTCAACTTCAGCAAGATGTTTGAGTTCAATCCTGTCTCCCATAATGTCATAACAAACTGATGGAAGTATGGGCTATGTCTGTGGACAGTGAGGTGGATAGAAAGCTGTCTGACTTGGTGGGCTCGTGGGCTCTGAGTGGCATGGTGGCTCCAGTGTTTAACATTTCATTAATGACAGTGGGATGTGCACCCTCATGGAATTTGCAGAGGATACAAAACCTGCAGGAGGAGTTGATGCACCAGCTGGTTGTTGCCATTCAGAGGGAGTTCAGCAGGCTGGAGAAGCAGACAGGCTTGGGAAACTGAGTTCAGTGAAGGGAAAAATACAAAGTCCAGCCCCTGACAGGGAGGCACCCCATGCAACATTGCACACAGGGGGCACATTGGCTGGGAAACAGCTTTACAGAGAAGGACTTAAGAGTCCTGGTGTGCAGCAAACTGATCATGGACCAGCAGTGTGCTGTTGTGGCAAAGATGGCCAGCACCTCCTGAGCTGCTGGGGGAAGAGTGTTGGCAGCAGGACAAGGGAGGTGACCCTTCCTGTCTGCTCAGCTCTGTGTGACACACCTGGGGTGCTGTATCCAAGTTAGGACTCTCCAGTACAAGAGAGACATGGACATACTGGAGTGAGTCCAGTATAGGGCCATGAACATTATTCATAGATTGGAACCCCTGACAGACAAGGACAGGCTAAGGGAGCTGGGGCTATTTAGCCTGGAGAAAAGAAAGTTCGGAGACCTCCAACATGTAAATACCTGGTGGGATGCAATAAAGAAGACAGAGCCTGACTCTGGTACTTAACAGGATCAATTAATACAAACTGAAATACAGGAAATTCTGTTTGAATGTAATTACTTCTTTCTTTGTTTTTTGTTTCTTTTGTTGTTTGAGTCTTTTTTAATCTAAGAATGAACACTGGAAGAGGTTGCTCAGAGAGTTTATGGAGTCTCTTCTAGGAAATAATCAAAACCTAACTAGACAAGGTCCTGAGGATCCAGTTCTGGGAGGTTGAACTAAATGACCATTAGGGATCCTTTCCAACCTCAGCAAATCTGTGGTTCTGTAATACCAGGATGAGTAGGTTGTTTAATTGATTCCCTGGAGAGCTTTTTCTGTGCTCTCAAAGACATGGTGTGAAATAGGTGATCTGATTATTGTTTGGTTTGTTTCAAGGATCATGTGTGTTAATATTTTATCAAGCTTAGGAGCAGTGTGGCATGGGTGCACTGTGGTGACAGAGGCAGCATCTCCTGTCAGTCACAGTTGTCTTAGGTTTCATGTGTCATTCCTCGGGTTCATATTAAAAACTGAAAATTAGGCTTGTAAATAAAGCTGAATTTATGAGATGACACTTCTTCAGTTTAGTACTATTTTCTGGAATAAGGATGTTCTGTGTTGAACTTGTGATTAGGATTGTGTCAAGAAGAAGGTGTGGTTCTGGTTTGTGTAGGGGAAGCTATTCCTTGTCTGGATCTGTAAATACTGTTATACTGGGAGAAGAGGAGGAAAAGGACCTTGAGATTTGCTCAGTTGGTTAGAGCCTGGTACTCATAACATGGGTTCAATCCCTGTACTGGCCACTCATTTTAGAGTTGTGGGTCCCTTTCAACTCAGAATATTCTGTGATTCTGCTTTATGGCCACCATGAGTCTGCTGTGCTAGAATGATTTTTGGGATGTCTGGATCTAGCTGTGTGATTTAAGATACAGGTTAATCAGGACCTGAGATGTCGCAGTGAACCTCAGCTCCTGGACACTTGATGGAATTTGATCTCCAGCTGAAAGAGCATAAGGATGTAGGTGTTCAGAGATGAGGTGCCCTAGACCTAGGACAATCTTGACTTGCTGTCCTATATTGTAGGTTTCTAATGCATCAAAGAAATGATAATGGTTAACAACTCATTCTGAAGTAAATTTCAAGCAATAAATAATTTAAATTTGTAGTGAAATAATCAACTTGAATTTGTTTTCTGCCCCAGTTTTTAAGGAAATCATCAATTTGACCGTGATGAATAGTATCTTGAATTCCTTCCAAATTGTAACAATTTGCTTGCATTTGCATCTCTTTAGTACTTTCAAGAAAAAGATTTCTTAAGAGTCTTAGCAAGGCTTTCTTTGTTAAATGGAACTACTTTTACAAATGAGCTGGCTGAAACAAATTGAGTGACTGTATCAACCCAAAAAAGTAACACCAGAACCCGTTTTTCTATTATTTTTTTCTAATACAAACCAGAAGTGTATGCAAAAGGTGGTTAAGATAATGCCACTTCTGTGCAGATCAGCTCTGTAGGGTCCCTGTTCTTTTTGTAAACATTTATTTGGGTCTCCTACAGTTACGAGTTCAACTGTTGTTCAAAGATGACATTCTAAGCTTGTTCATCACTTTTGGTAGAAATTTCTGTCAGTTTCTGACAGTGGTTCCAAGAGAACCTTTGGTAATCCAAACTTTAACCTAAAAACAGTAGACTGCAGGTCTTCTGTGTGGTAGCACATAAGGCTGTTATCAAGTGAGCTACTGACCTGAACAGATTTTTTTTTTTTTAAGGGATTTGTTTGCCTTGAACCAAGAAAAATTGGCTTCATGTTTTTTTTTCAGTGATGGTGTGGAATTGTCAGGCAGCAAATGTATAATATCTCTAAGAACAGACTCTCATGTTCACAGAGATTATTACAAATACAGTATCATTTAATGTGTAAAATCTACTAAACAATGGGGGAGGGTTGGGGTTTTTTTTGCTGCAGAACTTCATCAGTTGTGAAAATGAGCTCCTGTAATACAAAAAAAAGTCTGTTTTTTCTTTCAGCTTTTGCTGTAAGTGTAGTTTCTGAAGGTGCAGAAGATGAGACTGAACTGCCAGTGCTGCAGGTAATAAATTTTAATTGCTAGAGCAGGAACATTTTACAGACATTATAAAATAAGCTAGAATAAGCCTGAGCAGAAAGCCTAAAATCTGTGGCATTGATTATTTTAATTATTGACTTCAGTAGTACAAATTTCATATGAGTCTTTCTGTTTTGTGTCATATGTGTTCTTAGTGCTCTTGCTGTTGAGTAAAGTTTTTGAGTATACAACCTTTGTTAATTCAAGGGCAGGTTTTCCTTTCTTCTTGGTTTTGTTGAATATGTAATACATTGAGAGGGAAATGTCTGCATCTATGCCAAATTAGCATTATTACATATTACCACTCAAGTCATGGCTCAAGCAAAGCTCGCATATGAAATTTCAAATTAACCAGATTAGGAGAGCTAATGGTCAGAGCTAGCCCTAGCTTTAAATAGCACATTTAAATAGCATATGAGTGTTAGGTGTGTATGCATGCATGTCCTTTGACAGACTTCTGACTACCATTTTTATATGAGTGCATATTTGTAACAGATATTTGTGTATGTGTAAAAGACATTTAAGGGCGGAAAATAAAAAAGCTGGAATAAATCAATAGTTGGAATCTAGAGCTGCCATTTACATCTAGTGATCTGACATCAAATACAGTAGAAGTGTAGTCAGAAGTACATATTTCTAAATAATTTTTGGTTTTGATGATGATTGCTATAACTACAGTAATTTTTCCATGTGAAAAATATCCCTGTTGCAAACTGCTGGTCTGCCCGTGTCTGGGAGACTTGGTCATGTCATTCTGTTGTCATTGCTAATAGGTTGCTGTTTATTAAATTCCATTACTGTCTCAATCCAGCTGTTACCCTTCTTATACAGGAGATAATTTATGAAGGCTTTCCTACTATTTTAGAGTGTCAAAACCTTCCCTCAGATGAAGTCAGAGGTTCTTCCTCTTCAGGCCAAAATATCTTTTTTCTCCCCTTTTTTTCTTTTTTTTAGGAATAACATTAACAGGAATATAACAGGCAACAGTTGTTTTGTGGTTTAATAAAATTAAATATGGTTTATTCTTCACACAGTGTACTACAAAGCACATAGTTTTTTGTTTGCATGCAAAATCAATCTTCCTATTTTTTTTCTGATACGAGTTAGCTTAGAATGTTAGCGTACTGTGCTATATAATGACAGTGTTGTGCATAGATATCAAAGTAAATTAATCTTATAAGAAATCTTTTAAACCTTATTGACCCAGGCAGCAGGAAAAGAGTCATAAGGATGGATGCAGTTGCAGTAATTTTTGTTAAGGTTTTACGCATGGCTACCAGGGAAGCTGGAGATTATTCATTTCAGTGTAGAAGTCAGAGGAAAAGTCGTCTGATGCAAGTAGTGCTAAAAGGATTACATGGACCTGATATTTTTAAAAAAAGGGAGGGGGCTAAGTATTTAAAAACAGAACTTGTCTCGAGGATAGGGGAACTATGTGTGAGCGTATTACCGAGGATATGTATGGCTTTTCTCTCTGACAGTCATAAAACACTGCAGCCAAAATAAATCCTACAACAGTCTTGTGCAATTAGTAAAGAGGAGTTAGATTTTTCATGTGGACAAAGCAAAGCACTGGGGTGGTGTCACCTGGGATAAATTGTGTACAAATGAAGGCTCTGTTTTCCTGCCTACAATTTTCTAGGCAGTGCAGAGATAGCTGGTGTTTGTGATACCTGAGTAAATTCCAGTGGAGTCATGTTATGTGCAACAACCTTTTGATATTTGTCTTGATTGATATAAATTGCGTTTGAGTCTTCCTTTAAGAATTGTGTTTTGATAGAAGCTTGATACTAGATTAAATGAATAGAGTGTGTTGGGGTTTTTTCTACCCTGAACAGGTGTGTTTTTACAGTAGAGCTCCATATTCTGAACTTAGCGCTCAGGAGATATATAATAAAAAAAAAAGGCATTGTTAGTAATAATTTAAATAGCTCTAGTATAAATTGAGTCATGGAAAGGTGTTTCCTCTTCTCTTTCTTACTCTTACTGTATTTTCTGAGTAATAGTATGCAAGTATATAGGATATCTCTTGCAATTCTAGAATAAATGACATTTTATTTTATTTTATTTTTCATATTAGTTTTTGAGTTAAAACCTCTGAGTATACACTTGTAATATGATGAGTGCTTTGACTCCCAGTCATTAATTGGGTTTTTTACTTTCTTTCTTCTAGAAGTCTGGAAAAAGTAAAACAATTAATAAAATAGGCAGAGGTAAGTAGAGTATTGTACTGTTTCACAAAATACTTTGTTGTGGAGATTTTTTTCTTGGTTCATATAGTCTCATCAAACAGAAAATTCTAAATCTGATTGTACTTGCAGTTTTTGTGGTTTTTTGTGAACATGAGCACTTGCAGTGTGAAAAGGATGAATTGCTTTTTGTAGTGCACTTATAGTTTAAAATAAAATTTTATGATACTTAGTAGATGTTCTTATGGAACAATTTAAGATGAAACTGAATTTTACCATTCTGCTAGGCTCTAATTGTAATAACTAGTGTTATTATAAATTGCTTGTAATAAATTATAATAACTTTGTAATATCTAGAAGCAAGTATTTAAGAAGCATATCAAGCATTAATAGGTAAAATAGTGGTAGAGCAACTTTTTACTGCTGGACACATGATAAATAATGAGAATAAAAATTCTTCAAGGTTCTGCCTTCTCTGAAGACAAGTCTGATGGCCTTCTGGCAAAAAGTTAACAGACCTGACTTGCATTCTATGCAAGTTACTGTGGACTTCTCACTCTGCTAAACCCTCAGGCCTTGGCTCTATTTGTTCTAAAAGGACCCAGCTTAATTGTCTGTCTTCTGGCATTTCCTCTTATAATATTTCTCAACACTGTGAGGGTATGAGGAGCACTGGAGAAAGTGAAGGTTTTGTGGTGTCCCTAAGTATTCTTTCCTTTTACTACTTTTAAAAAATATACTGGACTTGATAGACTGCTGGTCTGATGCAATACAGCTTTTTTTGCCTCTCCCTAATAAAATTATTTTGGTTGGGGGGTGGTTTAGATATTTTAACTCATTTCTATAGGTAAAATGTAAGGGCTTGAGGCAGAATATGATCCTTAGTTCATCTGATATTTCATTCTTCTCTTTTGAACTGTTATATACAGATCAGAGCACTTTTGGATATTAATCTTTCAAAAGACTTCTTTTTCTTGCTTCATTGGGTGTTTCTCAGCTTGAGAAACAATTGAGGTGTTCAATATTGTAACTATTTTCTGTTGATATTTTCATACACTGAACATGTCTTTTATTAACTACTTTACTTATAGCAAAGGAAACTATTTCCATTTGATTTAATCATCAAAGTAGATGTTATATCACTCCTAGGAAGTATGCTATTGTGGAACATCACAGGTGGTGTTAAATGTACCATAAGTGAAACCAAGTGTAGTTCAGATGTTTCCACATCTGTAAATATACTGGTACTAAAACAGCAATTATATAAAAGTAAGGTAGCGTTTGTTTTTTGTCTCTGTGGGTGTTTTTGGTGTTGTGCATGTAGATTTAGCCCTTTGACTCTCATTAGCATCAACAAAGTGTAGTTTCAGTTTTCACACTAATTTTAATTTTTGCCCAGGAAATCTAGCGAAGATCTTGCGAGGTAGCAATTAGTTGCTATTCAGTTGTTTTTATTATGCATTGGATTTTACAGCAGATTATTTGGTGGTTCAGAGCATGAACACTGTTGATTCCTATACTGTGTGGGAAAAATGTGAAATGAGTACTGATATCTAATCCAATGCTTATTCCATCTCCCTAATACATCACCAGAAATCTCACACAGTTTGACAATGTCTTGATAAATAGGCTAATAAATTGAGGGAAAAGCAGAAAAACATCTAACTGCAGCTTTGAGCTGTCGTAGGTCTAAATTAACAAACAACTGTTCATAGGAACAAAGCAATGCAATCAATCCTCAGGTGTTGGACATAGCAATGTTCTCATAACCGTAGTGCAGATATTTGTGTTAATGTTCTTTGTCTTCACGATGTTCTCCTTGTGGTCCTTCTTCATGGGCTCAGTTTTACTCTTTTTCTGTGTGATTACTTCTTTCCTTCTTTGGCCTTCTTTCCTTCTTCCTCCAGTTCTTCCTTTGTTCCACTGTCCATCACTCATTTTACTCTGTTTGCCAAGTTAGGTTTTTTTGTTTTGGTGGTTTGTTTTTTTTGTTTTTTTGGGTTTTTTTGGTTTGAGATTTTTTGGGGGTTTTTTCTTAAGTTTTTATATGTTTAGTTTCCTGGTACACTTTCAACCTAGTATCTGTAAAGTTCAGCCTTTTGTGGCCAAACAAACAGAAGTCACAGTATCATGTGTTATTCTTCCTCATTGATTGATGCTTAGTTAATGGTCTTGAGTGGGTTAAACAGCATAGATCAAACCTGTTGAGAGCTCTAGAAAGGCATCTTCCTTTTATCTTCTCATCCTCTGTTGTTATCTGCTCTGCTCTGCTTCTGAATGGGATCATATCTTCCTGTTTTTCTAAAATTTCCAAGTATTGAAGGATTATTCCTATCATCAAGAAAATTTGACTACCTGCTTCACCATCTACTTGTATTTTATAAGAGGTGCTTCTAACATCCATAAATATTTGCAAAGCTACTTCATTATTTTCTTTTCAGTTTCTCTCAGTCTTCTCTCCTGTTAAAGTTTTTAGTTACGATGCCTTTAAACACAGTGAAGATGTGTGAGGTATTGATGCTGTCCTATTAGATAAGAGTATCAACTCAGTGTTCTTGTGTGTGCATCAAACCATCATCCACCTGATGTTTGTTTATGGGTAGGGTTTTAAACTCTTTGTTTGGGAAGCAGATTTTCTGTTTCATGCTCATCCTTTCTTGGTGAGGGGAGATGCTGGTCTGTGACAAACATCTTTTAGCTCTGGTGACAAAGAGTTCTGGTGTATTGGAGAAAAAGCAACCTCAGGAATGTGGCTACGGTTAACTGCTGCACATCTTCCAGTCATGCCATGCTCTTTTAAAATGAATCTTGAAAAGGGCTGGTTTGGATTTTCGTGTGCATGTGTTAAATAATGCCTTTTTACTATTTCATATAATATTTAGTGAATTAAAGGAATAGCTTACTGTGTAAGAGATTCCTACATGCATCTGGGTTCTCACTAGCTTTAGAGCAAATCAGAAAATAATTTTTTTTTATTTTTAAATCTTTTTATTTTCTTGTTTACAGAATTAAAAGGAATTGTATTTGTCATCCAGAGTCAAAGTAATTCTTTTCATTCCAAGAGAGCAGAAGATCTAAAAAGAGATATTTTGAAACAGGCTGTAGATCTTGGAAAGGTATGTTGAGATAATATTATTTAGTGCACCTTATTATAGATGCTGTTATGCATTTTACTAGAAATATTGGGGTTTGTTGTGCCTATTTTCAAATTCATTCTATTTCTTTTGTTAATTGCTTTCTATGTGCTTATAAGAAAACTATTTCAGTGGTTATTTACTGATTGTATGCTGTGATTTATCACTACTTTTAATTTCAACTGTCAATCTTTTTGTGTAACAGCTGTTATTGTTTGGATGGCATTTGATGCAAAAGTGAGACTTGGAAGAAGGCAGTTTTCCAATATGACTGTAGAGTGTTTACAAAAAAAAAAAAAGAAAAAAAAGATGCATTCTTCATAAAGTGAAAAACATAACAGTTTAATCATTGGTTAGAGTAATTTTAGGTGAGTATTTTAATAGAGCCAGTGAGTGTGCTGTAATATAGGCTTTGTCAGAATTCCATTGCATAGTTGTGACATCGTGGCAGTAGAATGGAAATGTGTGTAGACATTAAATTCCTAAGGCAGGATTCCCCTCTTCCTGCAGCAGCAGTCCTCCACACCTCTCTTGCCCCTGTCCCACTGTGATGCAGTGCCTTCCCTGTTCCTTGTTCCTCTGCCACCCCTCTGCAGGCTGAGCACTCTGCCCTGGACCTGCTGGTGGCTCCACTGACCCGAGGACTGCGTGTTGTACTGTACATTCTAATGTGAAATTTGATTTGTAAAGCTTAAGCCTACTGAGAAGAGGCTTTTAAGATATTTCATTGGAAGTTCAGTGTGCATAAACAATGCTTTATTTTCTTTATCTTTTATAAAATTCAGAAAAATTTAAGGGTGGCGTACATCCTCTGATGTGAAATAGCTTGCCGTGAGGTTCTTTGACCCATTTTTCATTTCTGTGTTCTTTGTTGTAAGGGAAAAAAAATCTGATGTAAATTGTCTTATGTACATTAGTCTTGTAGTGCCTAAATCAGATTGCTGGATGTTTTAGGCTTCATTTATCTGAGCTTATCAAACCTATTGTAATTAAATCCATTCTAAATGCAATTTTTAATCCCTTAATGAAATCAGTCATGTGAACAGCCTTTGTTCTGCAGCGTTCTGCTCTTTCAGAGTCCTCTTCGGGATTGAGACGAGTGTTCAGATACAATGTGTGCAGAGAGGATTATGGTGTCAGTTGTTAAACCCAAGGATTTTAGTTGAGTTCTGTAATTGATGTTGCAGAATATAAGTATGCAAAAAAAGTTTAGTAAGTGGAAGTACAAATGGTTTCAGTGAGGCTGGAATATAAGCATGTTTTGTGGGAGAGAGGTGAAATCTTTTTGTAATCAGAGTTGTACCTGAAACTGACCTGGCTTTTAAAAACCTTTATTGCCTAATTAAGGAGATGCCTGTATGGAAATGCTGAAATGGTGATGCTTCTCAAGTATTAACAGTTACCTCTTGAACAGCAGTCATGGTGTCTTAAGAGAAGCAGTGATGGAAATCCCACCAATGGTCTCAGATCTGAAATTTGAGAAAAGGAGAAAGCCATCAGTGTATAGGAAAAAAATAAATGGACGTAATCAGCAGGTTCTTGGTGCGTCTTGATTGTTTGGTCAACTCACCATGCCACTGTGAGACACTACCCAGGAATTCTGACTGTGGAGATGGGGCAGATCATCTCTGCAATCCTGCATATCAACATTTGAAACTGGCATTTTTCACTGCAAAGAATACATACGAAATTATTAGTTTTTCAGCAAATAAGTGAAATCCTTGCGTTTTCAAAGACAACTGCTGTATGAAAAGACTGAATCATCAGGTTTACTCCTGTGTTGCTACTACAGGCCCAAGCAATAGATGTTTAGTTCTTAAGGTTTCATTAGTTATCTTCTGCTAGTTTAAAATGAGAAATGGAATCCAACTGCTAGATTTGTGTTACTTCATTAAACTAGCATATATGTCTCACTTTAAAATGGATTAAGTCACTGACATTAATCTTTGTAAGTGATTTGTCCATTTATTCCCTTTTATGGTGTACTTAAAACATTTTTTTTAATGTGAAACCAATCTGTAATTTTGGTCACCAGTAGATGTCAGTATTTTGTTCTTGCTTAAAAACATTTTCATAGTGATTTATTGAATATTAGCCAAAACTCTTCACTTAGAATTTAGCAATCGCAAAAATTCATTACAAGTTCTACCAATCTTTTTAATTTTCTGAGATTCCTGAACACTGAACCACTGTAAATTAGACCTTTGTAAGAAGCACCAAATAAGAATCAGGAAGCTGTTGGGAGTGGTAATATTTTGGACTATGCCCTTTCTGTTTTGAAAAAAAGTCAAAATCAGGATTACTTTTTGGCTATTACACTTAAAATGAGAAAACAGGTAAAATAAAGTTTTTGAAAAATTACCACTTCAGATGCAGTCAGTGCTTTTTAATTGCCTTTGATTGTGACACTCTTTAGATGACAAAAGTCTGTATATTTCTGCATGAAAACCAGTCTATTGGAGTAGGAGATTTTTTTGCTTTGGGTGTTTGAGGGTTCTTACATTGAACACATTTGACCAATTCAAAAAACTGTAATTTTTTTCCTGAAAAAGATCTAGATTTGATCTGGAGATCAAATTGGGGTCCTTTGTTTATTAACCTGAAGAGCTATAGCAAATTAGTACTGTTCATTATGGAGTTAAAACGCCGAAACAAAACAGCAAACCAATTAGGTAAGAATATTTTAAAATGGATACCATGTAGTATTGGAAAATGGAAATGAGTATCACATACTTCCATGTGAGTAATAGGTGATGCGAAGTATGAGTTATGTTTTATAGAAGTGTTGTAACTGTAATTTGCAGTATTTTTACTACTGGGCTTACTTTGTTTTTAGCAATTTGTATATGTTGTTACATCACACAGAAATAAAATTTCACACATTTAAAATATCTCTGCATATAAAGGTAAATATTGCTTATTTGTGAGTTTGAGGACTGTTACTGTTGTGGTTATTAACATCAGTCTGAATTAAACAAGTACAGTCAAAAGTGTGGAGCTATACATAGAAATTGGATGTATATTATGTTTCATGAGTAAATGCTTGCTTTAGTTAATACCATCATTAATCTTTCATAATACCATTTTTTCTTCCGTCTCCCAATTTCCAGTTTGACTAATGTGAAAACAAGTGGCAGATGTTAGGACCATACTGTAGTTTTGTTCCTGTGTATTTAAAACAATTTTGCAAAATCCTGTTTCCTGAAGTGCAGCAGGAACAAGGATGATCAGAAACCCAGCTGGCCTGTACCAGCAGACTATGCCTTAGAAATTCAGTGTCTTTATTGTCTTACAAGATCACGGCTACACCAGGTTCTGGTTTTCTGCTTTCAACACAAATTAACTGTAATTCAGTGTCTTAACTGCTGATCTCTGATGTTGAAAAGCCTCTCGGTGCCCATGCTAGTGTTATTTTATTGTGTCATTAGGTTCATGGCCACAATATCTGTTGCCAAAGTGCCAGTGACCATTGGGCATGGCATATGTGCTTTTAAAACCAGTTATTTTTAATAGCCTAGGCTGTACTGATGGCAGCCTTGCACTGCTTCAATAATATGAAAAATTTCTCTGTTAAGGGATTGGAGAGGGTGAAAAAGTAAAATCAGTTTGCTTGAATTTTAATGTATATATGTTAAGCCATCACCATATTCCTATCTGAAATGATCTTTCTCCAAATTGTTCCTGTTAATGTTTTGACCATCTCTGCGAGATTACTTTCAGGGAATTTGTGGGCAGTTCTGTTTTGTTTTGTTTTTTTCCTTAATTTGCCAGTGAGACCTTCTGAGTGAGTTAATGTTTCCTGAAGTTCTTCCAGCTCTGTTTTTACATTTGCTTTCAGATGCTGGAATGAAGCTATCTGAAGTTCTGTTTTCCAAAATAGTCCTCTGTTAGTGTTCAATACTATTTCCTGTGTTCAGAATACAACACATTCAGAAGTCACTGTGTTCTGACATCCGTCCACCTGAAATTTTCAATTTTTCAATACTATCAGGCTATGATAGAAACAACTCTGAAGATGTTTTTCTTGGACAGTATTTTCCTTATTTCATTCCATGATAGGTGTATTCCACAGATGAATGGGCATACATTCCTTTTCTTGACCTACAACAAGCTCTACAGTTAAAATTTTCCAGCAGTTCTGGGAGTAGGTCTGAACTTACTAAAAAGCTCACATACAAGTTAATGATGTTGTGGTTTTAAGATTTAGTGGAAGAACTTATTTTTCAAGGCAACTGAGTTGTTTTTAAACTGATTTATATATTTAGATAAGATAGATATCATTTGCTTGGGACTTTTCAAAACTAATGCCACAAATTCAATGCAATCTGTAATATACCCATTGCTTCAATTTTCAATTACTTGCTCAAATTCAGGATTCTAGTATGAAAACCCTGTTTACTTCTCTCCCTCCTGTAATGGCTTCCCATTTCATGGAACTGCAATTCCAGCTGAGACTGATCCAGCAATTCATTTCTTGATCCTGCAGTTCTAACAAGGTTTGATGGATTATATTTAAGTGAAGTGTTGGGCTACATTCTGACCTGCCCCTCCATCTCTGTGTCTACAATAGTTTATGGCAAGGTCTTTCACCATATCAAGATCAACCCTATTTTTTAATTAAAACAGATATGTTTTAACTTCAAAACCTTTAAAGTTTTTGATTTCTCAGTATTACTAGGTTGATTCCCTTTGGGGTTTTTTTGTGTAAAATAATGGTGTGCCCTTTGTTTCCTTCCTAGCAACAACTTTCTTTTTTTTTTCTGCAAGGATTTATTCATTTGTGTTTGTAACACACATCCACAGCTTTAACATTTACATAAAACTACACTTATGTTATATGGGGAGAACTTGCAGCATAAAACCCTAATAAGAGTGTGCATTTAAATGGTCAGTGTATGAAGTTCTTATTTCTACTTTATCCACGTTAACCACCTGTGTTTATGTTGTGTTACTTATTCTGCTTGCATACATTGCCTAACATCGGTATGCCCTTGGTCATTTTTCTTTGTTTTTCTTCATAACACTTCATTCCTTTTAGGATTTGCATTTTAAAGTGTAACTGCTTATTCTGCTTCAATATTTGGGTGCTCTAGTTGTGAAATGCTTCTAAAGTCTGTTCTGTGGAAATGTCTGTTCTGTGAGGTATAATTAAAAATAAAACCTTTTGAAAGCGTTCCAGGAAAAGTGTACAAAAGCTACTGCTTAGTTTTGAAAATATATTTCAGAGTTGTCTTAAATCTCTTCAAGGTCAACTTGCAGGGCTTTACACATCTGAGTGACTTTTGTTTTATCTTTGCTTTCCTCCAGCTGTTCTCCTGGATTTTAGTTTTAATTGTTTGATCTTTGACTTTCTAATATGCCCTTACTTCTCATTCTGGAAAAGGTACATATCCTTTTGACAATTGCTAAGCTTTATTATCAGCAGAATTGATGTCTAGCTCATTAACTGCTGAAATGGTAAAAGTTACCTACACTTAGTGCTGGAAGGTGAACAGGATCGTTTTTCCTCTAATGGATGCTCAGCAGATTTGAAGGAATTTGTAGAAGTCAAATAATTCTGCACTAATGAGATCTTTTAAATGTTTTAGTAGTGATGAATGGGCTGCCCTCAGCCCTGCCTATACACATCATATACCATTTTTATATGTCTGCTTTTACCAATCAAATAAACGGAATGCAGAAAATAGGACCTGTCACCTCACAGAGATGTCTTGTCATGTCAGAGAAAAATATATACAAGAAATTCAGAAGTTTGAAGTGCTTTAGGCTAAGTGTCTCTCTCAGCCTCTTCAGCAGCAATCTCTGCATACTTAATAAGAATTGAAAAAAAACATTTTACTAAGGTGTTTCTTTTCTCAGTAAAGAATAAGAGATTGCTATAAAGCTTCCTCCTCCACTCCTGTTGGCTATATTAAAATTGCTCAGTCATCTTTGAATAGAGTGCTCAAGTATACATGAGAGTAGAATTGCTAAATCATCAGATTAAAATCATTACTTGGTGACAGCTGTTTTGCTCTTGTAAATTCTCTTGAGCATTTGTACTGGTACTTAAAATACATTTACCAAATTTCTTGCCTTGTGGAAGCTTCTTTCTGCTCTGCTGTTCCTTCTCTTCTTCCCTAGTTAAAAAGGTACATTAGATTTACTTGGCCAGAGCCTGTTGTGGGGAGGGGAGGTGCTCCCCCGTGTATCACACTGACTTAGCTTGGGAGGCAGCTGTCTCAGTCTTGCTGTCAGTGAAAGATGCTTCAGGCTTTCCCTGAATATAAAACCTACTTATACTACTAATCTTGCTGATATTAAAAGAAGCATATGAACCCCATAAATTTCTTAATTTCATTGCTTGAATCACAGAATCATTAAGGTTGAAAAAGACCTCCGAATCATCAAGTCTTTGACTGAATACCACCACACCCACTAAAAACCATATCAGTGCCACATCTGCTCAATTTTTTGAACAGTTCCAGGAATGGTGACTCCACCACTGCCCTGGGAAGCTTGTTCCAATGCATAATCACTCTTTCAGTGAAGAAATCTCTTCTGATATCCAACCTGAAGTGTTCTTATGCATTAGTTGAGATTGACAAAGATTTTGCTTGTAAGTAAAAACTCACTTTACCCACTAATATTATCAACTACAATGCCAAAATCCTATCTTAAACACTTTCTAAGCAAAGGTCTTACTCAGACCAGTTGGCAACATAATTACAGTGGTTCATCTTTATTATTGGCTTTCATGAATAATATCTGTGTGCTTTATACCACGTCTGTCTTTGTTATGATTGCATTTATTTAGAATTCTTGTAAACAGTGAGCTGAGGAGAAAGTATTCCTTGCTGCTTTTTATTCACTCAAGTGAGGAGCAAACAAATGGCACTCTACTGCAATATGTTGTTGTCATGCTAGGCTACTGTCTTATTATACACATCTGTGGTAGCATTTATAATAAGCACTCAAAAATTTTCAAGACTTTTTTTACATTTTTTTATTTGCCTTCTTACAAAAGAAGGCCTAATTTGTTAATTTGCACGCAGTACTTGCTCTTGATTTGTGAAAGCAGGGTAATGCAGTGAAAGGCCTTTCACTGAACTCTCTGAAATTACATGTAATATATTATGAAAACTCAGTTCTTTTTAAGAATGATAACCAGGCATCTGAGAGTAGAATGGAAGTAGAAATCCTTGCTAATGGAGAGGAGTACATCATACTTTATTACTTTGGGCTTCCTGAGGAGCAAAAGATTATTGGAAACCATGCCTTATTAGAAACATGAGTTTTGTTGTTCTGGGGGTTTTTGCATCTTATTATGGCTTTCAGTACTTAACGGGGGCTTATAAAGTAAGATGAGAACAGACTTTTTAGAGGGCCTGTAATGATAAGGAAAGAGTAAAATTTGTAAACTAAAGGAGAGTAGATTTAGACTCAACATAAGGCAGAAATTTTTTACAGTGATGTTGAAACACTGACAGGTTGCCAGAGAGGTGGTTGATATCCCATCCCTGGAAACAATTAAGATAATTTTGGTCAGGGCTCTGAGCAACCTGATGTAGCTGAAGGTGTCCCTGCTCACTGGAGGGGCTTGGACTGGAGCTTTAAAGGTTCCTTCCAACTCAAAATTCTATGATTCTATGAATGAAGCCTTAAGGGAGAAGTAGAGCAAGGAATTAAAAGAACTGGACAACTTTGGAGAAACTCCTAAAATAACTGATGTGTTAAACAGAAGCAAAGTTCTTTTACAGTGATATTGTAAATACTTTAAATCATTAATGGGTTTTATTTGAATGGGATTATTGAAATAATATTTTGTCCTGGATTCTTGGAAATGAGGTTCTGATAAAATTGATACTTACTTACATCTTTAAAACATGAAAAATACTTGAAATGTGTATTGTGATTTTCAATATTTAAGAAAATTGTTAGAATATAGAGAAGATGTAGTGTTTGGTATACTGCTTGAAGCTGGCAATTCCCAGTAAATTGTCTGACCCACTGGGGTTGGAGGTAGGAGATTTGCTATTACTTTCTTTTACTGTTGCTATTGGTATTACTTTCTCCTGGAAATCCTTCAGGATGTCTACAGAATTGGCATGTTTTTGAAAATAAAGCTGTAGGGAGACCTCAGTATGTATTCCACAGCTCTACTTTGTCAAAGTAGTCATAACAGATGATGGTAAGAGCTTGGCTTACTTAACCTCCCAAGGGAAGGCTGAGAAGGTAGGCTAGCTCTGAATATGTCTTAGGATTGATTACTGAAAAGAAGATAAGGGAGTAGGGAAAATGTTTTTACATGATTGTGAGGTATGTAGAGATAGGAAAACCTTTCTAATTCTGGAGCTCTGCAGTTCAGTAGCAGTGCTCAGGGTTTAAGATCCGCACTCCTGCCCCTTGGCTCTGGGCTTCACGAGGCAGCTTAATAAGCTGACAAAGCACAGAGATGATATATGCAAGACACCTACAGATACCAGCAAACTGGACTCATAGAGGAGGAAATTCCTATACACCACTTTATTTTTCTCTAGTGTATTACAAGATGGCTCTTTGCTCTGCTAAGGTGACTCAGTAATATAACAGCAAACACACTGCTGTCGTGTTTTGCGTTTCACTGCAGTTCTGTGTCTGTTTCTATGTCACACTTGCAAAACAGCGTCACCCAGGACACATAATTAATAGTGCTGAGCCAGATCTACTTTGAGTTGTGTTCTAATAAAGCATTTTCTCACAAAAGAATACACTTAGGGCAAGGTATGGTTATGCTTAGATGAAATTCAGTGAGCTATTTAGTAGGAAAACAAAGCAAATGCAGTTCTGCTCGAGGATCATAGAGGATGTGACCGAGCCTGGAAATCCCATTTTAGCTTGGGTGGATTGGTGTCATCCTGGGTGCATACAGAAGCCCATTTTGGCCTTGTAGTCTGTGAAACCTTAGCATTTTCTTTTGGTTTTACCCTGTACAGTTTTGTTCTCTATAAATTGCATGTTTTTCATATAGGATTTGGTAGATTATTATGGAATTGCATGTAGTGCAGAAAGAATACAGATACTTGTTTCAGCTTAACAATTCCTTAGTTCTTAATTCTTTTATTCTGAATTATTGTTCTTCCAAGTTTTTTTCATGTTGATGAAGAGAACTTTCAATATTTAGATTCAAGAACCAGAGTTCTCTTGACAATTTGGTGAGAAACTGATTGTGTCATGAGCATCTTCTTACTTCAACTTGCATAAAAAATACTAGATGATTTTGATGTACAAATGAGGCTGTGTGAGTCTGTGTCAGTAGAATTGGCTTGAAAATGTGGGTCTAATCCCTTTATTCACACTTAGCTTTTCATTTGTGTAAAGTTGTAATCTGTGGCAGGTATTGCTGATCTCACTGTGCTGAATAGAGTAGGTAGTATTTGGAGTAAAAATGTCTTACGCTGCATTTCAGACCACAAACAATTCCATTTCTTGGTTTTGCCCTTTAAAGTCAGCTCAGTTGTGTAAATGGGATGGGTAGTCTTCAAAAAGTGATTAAATTTTTTTATTTAGATTATAAGTTACTATCTTGGGTTATGGAGACAGTTACTTTACTTCTGTCATATGTAAAATCTTGGTATGTGTCAAAACATGTGATTTGTAACTGTGGAAACAATAGTTTCAAGTTAGAATGACCAATGAATGCAGTACAGGCCATGGATGTATTTGTAGGAGAGTTTTATGAGATAGACAGACACAGTGTGCAAGTTACATTTCTTTACCTTGACTGCACGTGCCCTTCCACTCCTCAAAGCTGACAGCAGGTACATTTTGCTTTTTTGTTCTGTCCTTGTACTGAAGATAGAATAAATAAAATGAATAGGTCAACCCAGTTCCTCTAGGTTCAGAGTAAAAATGAGAAAGGAAAAACAACAGAAATCCTCCTGTATATTTGAAAGAGGCTGTTTTAGATCTATACAGTGTGTTTTAAACATCTCCTTTATTAAATTAGAATTGATGCATGGTTAGAGGTGAGTGGAAGGAATGGATCATGCAGGACATGTATTTTCATGTTTTAGAGGAAGTTGGGTAGAGAAAGAGAGCCAGTTTATGAGATATCAAAGTGGAGAAGATACCTTGTAAAAGTACTGGATTAGCTCATTAGCTCAAGAGAGAGTGCTTTTTCTTTATCATCACTCCTTTGCTCTGCACAAAGGAAATAGAATCTATGGTACAGCTACTTAGATTATGTAATTTACTTCATATCTTTTGCATGGGTAAATGCTGTTTTTGTCTAAAATTAATCCAGTTTCAGCGTTCAGTGTGATAGAGACACTGAGTATATTTATTATTATTATACTTTTTTTCTTTGTCTGGATCCTTTTGTACATGAAATACGTAGCTACCTACAAATACTAGCATAACTGCAGCTTTTGTATGCATGTAAAAATAAATTCTCTTGTAAAGACAGAGGTCTGCCCTTTTATCTTCCTATCTGCAGTCCCATAGGTAAGCATAATTTTATGGTTTTACCATAAACTTATATCAAAAATAAAAAGAAATAAATAAATCTAAGTAAATAAAATCAATAAAGATAAAACTATAGCAAAGGAAATTTTACCTTTTTCCCATTTTAGTGGAATACAAGATGTTGAGAGTACTCTAAGATTTGCCACTTCCACAAAAAACTCTGAACTTTTGCTTTTTCAGTGAATTGAAAACAAGCAGAAACATATTTGTTAGGTTAGTTTGAACTGGAACCATAAGTCAAGAATGCTGATTTTTTGAGATGCAGGTCAATATCCTATTTCAAATGAGAGTTTTGGCATTGTTTCTTTTCAATTTGGGTAATTCCAAGAGCATAAATCCTTATTTTTGTGTAAGGTTAATGCATCTTTAGAGACACAGTTATTCCTTAGAGCAGTAGAGATGTTTTCTTCAGCATATGAAATTTGGTGGTTTTATGTATTTCTAGGTGCTGTGCTTAACTGCTTTTAAAAAGGATTTAAAGTAAACTTGACAGAGTCAGCAAATACCGTTAACTTTATCTTAGAGCTTTTCTTAGAAAATAAGTTATTTTTGTGTTTAAATGTGAATTTTATGCTAATGGCATCATTCACAAAAAGAGTTCTTCAAGCAGGAATGTTTGGCACATGGAAGCTGTAAATGGAAAAGGATTAGGGCCTGGAGAGACAGGTGCACCCCTACAACTCATGGTCCTCTCTCTGGCTGTGGGAACACAGACCTCCAAATACAGACACACAAAGCCTCCTGCCCATGAGTTAGCAATGGAATTTAAGAAAACAGGATAGAGTGCAGTGATCTGGGCATGGCCACACAGGTGTCCTGACCAGCAATTTGTTACAAGTGACCAACTCCTTTTTTATCCTGTACTTACCAATGATTTTCCTCCTTGTCCTGGTTTCAGCCAGGATAGGGGAAGAGGGAGGTTGAGTGAGCAGCTGCCTGGTGCTTGATTTCTAGCTGGGCGTAAACTACTCCTCAACCCACCATGATCCCTCTTTTGCTGACCTTTTGGTCTTTCCTAAGCATCCCATGTGAAGTTTTGTGCCAACCCAAAGTGGTGCTCCCCTGAATGCTGTGGTGAGTCCCATGCTCCTGTGGGCAGTGACCCCTGTCAGACTGTCAGGTGGGCAGGGAGCCTCTCCCACAGAATCAGCTGGTGTCACACCTGGACACAATGATGCTGCAGCTGGGGATTGGACTCATTGGTGGAGTAAGGTACTGCATGTGTATTAAGGGATGTACCTGTATCCAGCTTTGCTCATGTATTACAAATCATGCATTTTGGTTTATCAGAGGGCTGTGTTTAAATGGTCTTTGCTTGGAAACTACCCCAGAATGATAGCTTATCTGCTAGACATTGGGATCTGCCACTTCAAAGAGGTTTCAAGTAACAAAAGAGCAAAGGAACTTACAAGAAATATTTTCCTTTGTAGAAAAGCTTCTTTGCTCTTTCAGAAAGAAAAAACGTTAACTCCTCATTTTTATTTTTCTGTAAATCCATTGGGTTTACAGAATCATGATGTTAGTGTGACAGGTTAAAGTTCAGCTCAAAGCGAAGAGTGTTATATCTCTCACTAAAGCTGTATGTAACAAGATTGTCCAATGGAAGCCTCTGTAGAACATTCTTCATTATTTGTAAGTACTTCTTTTATGGGATTTTATAGTATGGCAAGCAGATTACTATGATATATTGATTATGTGGGTTCTTATGCAAAGCATTCAACTTGAAGTCTGTTAGCTTTATAACTAAAAGACAATTAAGAAATTGTGAGTTGGAAGAAGCACTGTCCCTAACTTGCAATTCACCTTGTTTCATACCAGCTTAAGTCATCTGTTCTTCAGGGCTACTTGCCAGGTAAAACTATGTAGTCATTCCAGAATATTTTTTTTAAAGATTAATTGATATTTAGGAAGAAAGTACATGTAATTCAAGTTTAATTGGAGCATTTTTATTTTTATTAAAGGATTTGCCTACGGTTCTGCTTATTCATCAGATCGACAGGCATGAAGGTGCATGGACAATATTGCCATTAATGACAGAGTAAGTGTAATGAATGCCAGTTATTTTCCAAGGTTTTTGTAGCCAAGAATATATATTTTGATTACTCAGACCTCTTTTTTTCTGAAGCAAAGTTTTTTTTAATGTGAGTTGCAACCTTGTATTTTAACTTTCTTACTGTACTTCTTTTTTTTTTTTTTTTTGTTCTACAAAGCAATTTCCTGGTAAACTTAATTAAATCAGAGAAGCCTATTTAAAATAAAAGAACAATAATAATAGAATTTAACTGGGCAACAACCTTCAAATCATGGTGCATTTTAAAAATTATTAGGGAAGTAAACTAGTCTAAAGAAGCAGCATTTTTAAATGTGTGTTTTTCTATTTGGTCCCCACTTCTTACAGTGTAAGGTATTACAGAAATTTTGGTCTTTCAGATTATAATACTTGTTTGGGATTTTTATTGCTTATAGTGTTTGTAAGAGGTTGTATGTCTCTGTAGTGAGAAGTTGTAGGTTTCAGCATCTTTTTAGATGCTTATATGGCAAATTTTCATATTAGTATGATCAGAAAAGACAGGTAATCTCATATCTTTTCTTCTTAGCTTGTACAGACTGCTCCAAGGAAGACATGCTGCATTTACATGATAGTATCTTGCAAACTGTCAGGAAATTGTTTTAGTAATTCTGAAGCTCCATGGTAGTGAAGATTAGCTTTTGCCTGAAGCTTGCATTTGAAATCTGCAGCCTCCTGAGGTTTAATTTAGTTAATATAATTTATTAGATGTATTCAGGGTGAGGTTTTTATGTCAGAGTGGTTGCAGGACAGGATGCCTTTCCTTCTGCTTGCCACTGCTTTGTATGTAGAAAAATGTAAATAGTGATTGTATAGTGACTGTCTTAGAGATATATGTAAACTGTGAAAAACAGCAAAAGAGATTTGAAGTAAATTGAAAAACTGGAAGATGATGTTCAAACTATGAGTCATCTTGCTTTTTTTCCTGTTTAGCTCCTATTTCAATGACCCTATGGTTCCTCTTCTGAATTATTTATAAATGTCTTGGTGATAGGGTTTACAGATACACAGCTCTTAGACGATAGCAAAACTAAGAAAAAATACAAATGCTCATTTTTGTGAGAAAGCAGAAGAAAATTCTTTAGCTATCAGAAGAGGAATCTTAAGTAGAGGATTTCCGTCTTGAGATTTATGGAGTATGACTTTGCTTGTGTGTACTGTTTCACTTAGTACTTTTGGCAAATGAAGACATGGAGTAGTTTAGAAGTACGTTGATGTTTTGAAGCTTGTGTTGTTTTGTTTTCTTAATGAGCAAAAGAGGAAGAAGGGAGTTCAGCTCATTCTCCAGCAGCTAATGATGCTTTTAACTACGATATAAGATGCATCTGTATCAGAAAACTGCTTTCAAAAGAATAGATTTCTCAGTCCTGAAGATGTCAGCATTTTTAAGGAGGTCTCTAAGCAGTTGTGAAAATCCTTAATTTTTAGGTCTTGGGCACAGGTTAAGTTGGACAAAACATTTAATTTCAGAAGATACAATCAGTGGTTGTCTTATGACACGATATCCTTACTCTGCCCAGAAGGCCTGCTACATTTCTTCTCAGTGACCATGTTCATTCAGCAGAGAAGAAATCCTTTTTAAAAAATTATCCCAAACTGGATCTTATCTGGGTATCTCCAATGTCTCCTTGCAGTCCGAACTCCAAACTGTTGTGCTCTGAGGTCTCCATAAGGCTCTCTTGGAGACCTTAAGTACTTAGCCTTGGGAATCATTCTGTTTGTCCATCAATAGCTAGATGAGCTGCTCATTATTTTTGTGAATTTATGTGTGCTATATTCACAAGATGCAGTAATTATTTTTGTAGGGGTCATTTTTGGTTTTTTTCCCTTGTCCTTCACCCACCTGCTTTCATGTAAATCCAGACATTTCTGTCTTGAAGTTCTGAGTGTGAGAGAAAAGCCTGCAGTCTTCACAGGGTATTAATTACTGTGCATATTTAAGAACATGCGGTGTATCTGATGCCCTTTCCGTACTTGTTTGGCAAGTTTTAGAGGGACAGCTAGGAAATGTTTTTCCCACTTGACTGTGTCTTACTTTCTTGGCTGAATGGCAGAGTTGCCTGGATTTCAGTGTTGACTATGCACCAGTGATATGCTTTTATGAACTGAAAGGGTGAATGATGAGTTCTTCTGGCTACTGGAGTTTAGCAGATTAAGTGTCTTAAGCAGAAAGTTGTGAATAGTCAAATACTGTTGCAAGACACAGAGGAAAGGTAGCTTAACAGGAGGATGACTCTCATGATAATGTAAAGAAAATTAATTCTACCCCAGCCCAAATCAGCACAGTAACTAGTCCCAGGTGAAAAAAAAAACTGAACTAGTTTGACATCTGGCGACCATCTGGTGCTTCTAGCATGTTACTGCAATACCTGCAGAAGCAGGTAACACATTTTCTAGCTTAAGTGTTTCTCAGATGAAGGGTTTGGCTTTTTGAGTGGATTTTGGTTTGGGTGTTTTTTTTTTTCAGGCAAACATAAATGACCCAATCAACCTTTTTTACTTATTCCTGCTGACTTACATTTCTGCTGTTTCTTTTCAATGCTGATTTTATCAGTAGGAAGTACTCTGCAGAAAGCAGACTATGATGTTTATAGATACTAGTTTTCTTTTCCCTCTCCTCAGATGATTTGTTGAATTGAATCAATGTAAAAGCCACGCAAAGGAAACTCGACAAATATAGGTTGTAGGGTTTTTTCCATTAGGATGTTATTAATTAATATGGCTCTGTTTTGATGAGTAGTGGAAGAATTAAGGCTAGAGGAACAGAGAAACAAGGAATGGCATTTTTCTGAAGGAGTCAGGAATCCTGCATTGAGATTATTGCTATCTTTGAGGAGTCCCTTCAGTCTGTACAGTTTCACTGTACTGGAACAGCTAATTAAGTTTTTAGGTTGGGAATGATCAGTGTCCTACAGCTGTGAGAAAACCTGTCATTAGGCATTTTGATGTTGGTTGCAGTGCTGTTAGATTTTAGATGGCCAATGGTGGGGCCCCTTGGAAGAAGGGGAAGGTGACTTAACCTGGTACCTATGGACTTACAAATTCATAGGTGAGTATCAGACCTGTACATTTCTGAGTGGAAATGCTTTATGTATCTCTGTTCCCTTCTTGGTAATAATAATAGTAGTAGTAAAATTTACTGCTTCTGTGTAAATGAAGAATTGATGGCAAATTATTTATATTTGGGGAATTTGCCATTGGAGAATGTGCCTTGAATTTGCCATTTTTGTTCATAAGCCACCTTTTTAGTAAAATGTTTATTTTTTTTTTTCAGCTTCTCTGTTACCTACGGTAGGAACACCTCATGGATTTTCTTCTGTGAAGAAGATACAAGAATACAAGTTGTAAAACTGCTAGAAACACTCAGAAGATTTGACAAGTCTAAGGTGAAATAAAAACGTAGATATTTGCTCTTTTTTTGAGTGTGTTTTGCCAAATGTTGGAAAAGATGTGTCCAAACACCTTAAAACAGGGGCATAGATTTCTTTTGCTGAGGATAAGAGCAAGGTATTTAACATGAAGCAATACAAATGCCCATATAGCTGTTGAGGAACTATTAAAATCAAGCAGAGAAATAATTTTTTTCTGTGAATGGCCTGAAAATTATTTATTACAAAAAAAAGATTAATATAGTCTGGTTTTGGCTCCCTTCTCCCCATTTTCCTGTCTGTTACCAATTCTGATTATCATCAGATTGAGTGACTGATGCTAGTTTGTCTCTTATGTAGAATAGTAGGGTGTTTTACTTGCATTCTGTTTCTGATCTGTCTTGGTGATCAGTATTCTGTACCTGTGAGAAAAAACCCAACACCAAAAGACTTGCAGAACAAAGCAGAAGTAGTGTCACCAAGGAGCAAAGCAAATTTGGCAATGCCAACACATGAAAGGTGTTAATATTTAGAACTTTAGAATTCAGTGTTCAGGAAAAAAACACCTTGGTGTCAGTCCTTTGCTTGTAATAGAAGAACCCAAAATCTGCTGTGTGAAGTATGTTTTGCTTCTTTATTGTAATTTTGCTTCAGGACTCGCCGTAGCATATTTACTTCCTTTTCAGGCACATGGCCTTGTGTTATCTCACAGTACTTTTCTAAAATGGTAATAATAATAACAGTTCAGAGGTCTTACCTTTTAAAACACTTGGTCTTCAAAACGGAGGACTGAATATATTCAGATCTCTAGAATATTCTTTTTTTTTTTTTTCTGTTTCAGAAACACCTGCTTGTAATTGATATTCTCAGAATAGAAACTTGAACCTTTTTGTTCTAGATGCTGCCTTTTTGCCAGTTTTACTCTCTTGTTTGCATTACATACAGATTCTAATAAGACAACAAATTATGTTCCAACCTGTGATAAAAGGAAAAAACATTTTGCTTTTGTACGTAGTAATTGTCATCTTAGTGTAACAGTCCATCCATGATTCTTTATATACAGTAGTAGTCCATCAGGTACAAAATTTAATGTGATTTATAACAGAGCTCATTCAATATTCATTTTAAAGTCTCAGCAGTCTGCATAATAAAAAGTTGGTAAATGTTTATCTCATTAAGAGGTCTGCAATAGGCGTGTGAATTGTTGATGAATCTGCAGCTTTTCAATGTGGATATGTAGAGATTAGTAACAGAAATATTGAGACTGATACAAGTGAAGTATTGACTGTAATAATGAGTGAAAACATGTTTCAAAGCATTGAAAGAGACCTGAGGAATGTTAAGAGAATGTCCTGCATTGATAACCAAGGGCATTACTGACTGCAATAAAACTGAAAAACATTGGGGAATGTCTCTAGATACAGACCTCAAGGCAAGCACTCAGATGCTGAATTATACCTGAACATCAGGTAATGCTTTTTTATTGTGCAGATGAGTGAGCACTGACCCAAAGACTTGAAGTCTCAATCCTTGGATATAACTCATGAGCCATTAGGACTCATGGTCCTGAGCATCCTGCTTTGTAGCTGGACCTGCCTGAGCAGGGGAGGTTAGGCCAGGTGATCCCCAGAGGTCCCTTCCAATCTCAGCCCCTCTGTGATTCTGTGTTTCAGCAGATTGATTCAAACTGTGCTTTCATAGTGGAAGATGGCAGCAAGGTTAAACCAAACTGCATGTGTCACTCCTCTTCCAGTCATCCTATCAGGGTGGTAGACTACAGCTCTAAGGATGTCTGGAATGAATAAACCAAGTGGGATGGGCAGCAGTGACTTAATAGCTGTTGATACCTAAGAGTATAAGAGATCTGTCTGAAGAACAGTTTATCTTTGAGAATCATAAGAGCTTGTAAAATGTTGTAGTGAGACAGCGAGGGTGTGGCAGCTGAAATCTCTTTTTAAGCTCCCTAGAGTAGAAGAGGCCCGATGGATGGAAATTCTAAACTGCTCTGTATGAAGTGCCTGAATACAATGCTTTTGAGTGTCTTGTCTAGAGAGCAGTCAGTTTGGGAATTCAAACACTGGAACAGGTTGCCCAGAGAGATTGTGGAATGTATTCAAAGCATGATTGTACAAAGTCCTGGGTAATCTGCTTTGGGTGATCCTGCTTGAGCAGGGGAATTGGACTAGATGATCTCAAGAGGCCTCTTCCAACCTGTTCTATGCTGTTCTATGACTCTGGGATTTAGTGTTATTTGAACAGGTGGAAGCCAAGGCATGTTCTGGAGTTTGAAAATGCAGCCTGTATTGGATTTCAGAGAACCATCTTTAGTTTCATTTCTTACCAAGTACAGTTTTTGTCTAGATTATTTATTGTGAACAATATGCTTCCCTTGTTTTTGTTTTCAGGTTTGCTTTATTCAGCATGAATGCAGTCGTCATCTTCACTAAAAGGATGCTGTAGATGAACAAAATTGTTTCCTATATTCCTTTACAGGAGTGGTTTTTAGGTAAACCATTATATGATGAAGAATCTACAATAATTCACCATTATGCCTTTGCTGAAAATCCTACAGTCTTTAAATTTCCAGATTTTGCTGCTGGTTGGGCACTTAGCATTCCACTTGTTAACAAGTAAGAATTGAATTTTAAGTCACTTCCTGTTTATTCTCCATTATTCTACACATTCCAAGTATAATTACTATAAACATTTAAAAATTAAACAAGATCTGCAGAAACAGATTTCTGTATTATTGCTGTGCATGTGGTTTATTTTGCTTCACTCTGCCTACATCAACTAGCTGACAGCTGTCCAGTACTAATTGCTTAACTAGTTCAATCCCATATTGTAATTTTAAGAATGTATTCTCCCCCAGACAGTGGTTTTATTCTTGGGCTGTAGAGTGGCTACATTACCCTCAGGAAGTGTTTTTCATGCTGTTACAAAGTACATATTTATTTCAGCTTAAATGCTTAGGGTGCTTTCAAATGAGATTTGAAAAGTTCATAAATTTCAGAAGTTGAATGCATCTTAGCATAGCAAGGATCGATGTTCTCACGAATTGAAAGCCCCTAAATTATATGCTTTGAAAAACACAGAAAGAGAATGTTGTCTGTAGTTTGAGATGCAGATCAATACTGAGCTTCAAATGCACTGCTGCTTTTAATTTGTTGAAAATTTTATGCCAGACTCTCTGTCTTCTCCAGATGAGAACTTTCTTCTTGCACAGGAAGAATGTATCAAAATGTGTGCTGAAAATTAATATGAACATCATTACACTGTTCAGATTTTTTTAAGAAAAGGATTTATATAATAAATATAAGTTGCTTCTTGAGGCAATAAATACAGAAATGTGGTTTATTATTATTTTTCCCCTTGTAAGATGGTCAGTAGTACCACTACATTTTCCTGAATACACTAGTGATTGATTTTTTTTAATATGTTTGATTGAATTTCTTCATCTCTAATTGCGTAGGCTGGCAAAGAAGCTGAAGAGTGAACCACTCAAATCAGACTTTACAATAGATTTAAAGCATGAGGTAAGCAGTGGTGTGATTAAAGAAAAAATTGTCTCCAAGTTATATATGTGAATGGTGTTAAATCATAACAGAAATGAGATATTTTTCTTAAACATTGCTACAAAGTTTGACTGCAATGGCATGTTAGATTTCTTTTCCTTCCTTTAAAATATTGTAATACTTGAGAACTATATTTTAAGCATAGAAAAATTCATTAATAAGCTTGCATTCATGTATGAATGCATGTGTGGTTGTATACATTAAGGTGTCTTCTAAGGATTGCTCTATAAGGAAGGAGAGAGACTTCCAATTCATGAACCATAACATGAGGTGAGTACTACCTCAATTGTAGCCAGCCTCACTCACTTTCTGAATCAGACTCTCAGAGCTAAATGTGGTGGAGTTTGCATTAAATATTCTGAGGAATCTACCTTTGTGTGAACAAAAGGTAGATTTCAAGAAGTTGAAATACCAAGAAGGTATTTCAAACAATGATTGAACTGACTGAAAGAAACATGAGAAGGAGGCTGTATCTGTGCTCCTTTTTTGGAGGCCTTTTTTTTTTTCTGCCTTTAAAATGTTTGTGCTATCCAGGGTTTTGTATGGTCACCAAAGTGAACTTCTGAACTAGGGATGGTTTAGAGGGATGAATCTGGCATAAGCTTCTGGCCTGAAATAAGAATATTATTAAGATTAGGAATAAGGAATGTGAAGAAGGAAGGAAGAACAGGATAAAGATTTTGACCTGAAATTATGAGTGACACTGAAGTAGTTTTAATTATTTTAACACTCCTGAAAAGCATCTATAAATTGTTGTGGTCCAGAAAAAAAAAAATCTCCTTTACATAAAACTACTGCTACTTTCTTAGATCTTGTAATGGTATAAACCTCCTCTTTTACTATGTAAATCTACAGTGTATTTATAGAGTATAGATTTGTAGCATGTTTAAATAAATTTGGTTTTATGCAAAAGCATTCTCTTATATAGTTTCCCCTCATTGAGTGATGAATACATCAGTCATCTCGAAAACAATTGAATCCCTCTCAGCTTTCATTTTGCTGTGAGAAACAAGACAAGAAGGTGTTTTTTCCTCTTGTTAATTTTTCTCAATGCAAGACCTTGGGCTTCACAATGTCATTTTATTTTAACTTTATTTTTAAGATAAAGTCATTCATATATTCCCAGTATTCCAGTCTACCTCAGCACTAACAAAGTCTCTAAACATATTGTCATTAAAAAAAAAGATCATTAAGAGCCACCCCTTTTATGTGCATAAGATTGCTTAGTAAAAAACAATTGATCACTCGACTGACAAAATGACTTCCAACCACTTATTATTCTGTTAGCAGGTCTTTGCATATGTTTCATTTCGAATTTATTGCCGTTGATAACCTACTTCAGCCCTGTAGTTATTCTTTCTGCACAGTCTCATGTCTCCCTAGAGACAGTTTCATTCCCTCTCATTTATTTAATAAATCACCATCTTCTCTGTCTTAAATCATTTTTATGTCTATGCTCTTGTGTGAATCAAGATTGACAGCAAATCAAAGAATATAATCTGTTGTTTTTAATGATTGTGTATAATGTTTAAGTTTATAAGAAATATTTTAGTTTGACAGACTCCTAGTAACACATGCCTCTAGCCTTTGGTATTTTATTTTGCTCTGCATCCTTTTTAAATTTCTTTTTTGTTTGTGTTACCTTATTCATTTCCTTCTTTTTTGTTTGTGTTACATTCTTAGTTTCCAAGTCCCTGTTTCTTATATCCATAACATTTATATCACTTTCATATGGTTAAGTGTTTTTGTCATGCTGCTGCTCACTTGTCGGTTGTTGCTTACGCTTTTTGTAACTGTGCAATATGTGGCATGTTCCCTGATGCCTATTCAAAGCTGGAATTAAATAACAGAATTTTTTGTACATCTAACATTAGATCTGAACTAGGATTAAGACAGTTTTTGTCTTTTTATTGTAAATCTGTTTCCATTTTTATAGTAACATTGTGTCATCCTGTGCTACAACCCAAAATGGCACTCTTACCTCACTTCTGAAATAATACAGCTTCATGCCATTCTAAGGATTTCTATTGAAATTTCATTTTTCAGTGGGAGAATTTAGCACATTTTGAATTTCCATAGATAATAGTTGAGAAGTTACAATTGTCAAATACTCTTTGTTGTCTATGGGGCATTGCTTCTTTGTTGGTTCATGTGATAGCATTGATTCTGAATTGGTTAAAGGACCCAGGAGCACAGGTACTTTTCTCTGTCCTTCTAGTTGCAGGGAGTGATGAGGGAAGAAACTGCGAGGGCCAGCAACCAATACCTGGCTCTGAGCATGGTGCCACCAGTAGAATATGGAGGAATTAGTTAAATCAACTCAGGGACAAATCTGCTACACCATCTCGTATCTTTCACTTTCCTTATTAATATGATCTCTTTGTATGCCGTGAAAATTTTAATCCAATTTAATTACTGATATAAATGTTTCCAATTTTGATAGATTGCCCTGTACATTTGGCAGAAAGGGGAAGGACCACATCTTACTCCAGTGCCTGAGTTCTGCACAGAAGATGTGAATTCATATAAGGCTGATCATTGTGCAACAACATTCAGTAATTTTCTGCCACTTTGTGTAAGTACAATATTTTAAATACCATTTGCTTAGTAAAAGTAAAATTTTTACTGAAATGTATAATACTTGAGATCAAAAATCTCAAAACTTGAGAAAATATTTTTAAGTAAGCTAAAAGAAACACTGACATCATAGTTTGTTCTGGCATTTATCTAGGATGTATTTTGGATATGCTTTCAGGCTTCTGTGGCCCTGAATATTTCCTGGCAACTAATATTGTGTATGCTTTAATGAGTCTTTCTACCACAATGTTTGGTTGGTGCATGACCTATGAATTATTTATCCTTACACTCCTTACACAGTGAGATACTGAAGTATAGAAGTATAGATGATCTTTTTTTTTCCCCACAGATGGGAATCTAAAACTTGCTGAGGCTAAAGATAAAATGTAAAATAGTATTTGGTGCCTTAAAGTACAACTCATCTCTTTCACCTCTAGGAGAGTGCATTTATTATATTATGAATTAAGTGTAGCTAGAGGCCAAAATGTGTTCCATGCTTCCAGGAGAGCAAAATTCTAGGTGCCAGAAAGGATAACAAATCAAAGTGGTCAAAATGGTTTATTACAGTTGAGGAAATTCAAAGGTTTCTAATGTGTAGCATTAAAGCTGGCTTTTCCAGTGGTAATACAATTTGTGTTCTCAGAGTGGCTGATTTCAAAGAAATTAAGAAAACATTCTTTTTCAGATGGATCATTCTTAGTTCAACAAGTTGTTCTACTCTCGGTCTTTTCCTAATGATAGGTGTTTTAGTTCTTGTTAGAGTACTACATAGATGGAAAAAAATTCTCATGTTATTTCAGGAATTTTAAACAACCAATGCCTTTTTTTTCAAGACATAAAAATTTACTTCCTGGTGTATCACAAGAACACTCTTCTGCTTGATGGAATATACAGTGAAAATATACTTTCTGTTTTATTATATGTATGGACATACATATCCTATAAAATACTAAGCAGGCACAGCCTGCACTTATAAGATTAATTTTTGTTTTGTTCATATAGGGAGAGCCAGTGAATAAGGAAGATGTTTTTGTTGCTGTAAAAACGTGTCGAAAATTTCATGGTGACAGAAGTAAGTTGTTGGCTGGTCAAGGTAGTAGTTCTATGCAATATAGTTCATAAAACGAATATTTAAAAAGCAGGCTGATATATGCTGTCTCTTTAGCTCTTGGGACTAAATCTTTGCAAAATTGACTTGGAAACAGGGAAGTTTTGGAGTTATAAACAGGTTATTCTTCAGGTAGAATCTTTTTGCTGTTCAGAGTCCCCAGGAGTGCTCTGAATCATTTAAGATAAAAAATTGTTTCATCATTAGTCACTGTTGGCAAAAAACTTGTATACATAAATTAAAACCTGCCTAGGGTTAGCTTATATCGTTGTATGCCATATATGAATTAATACAGCAGCTATTAATATCCTTCAGTGATATTCCCCCAGATAATTGCTTCACTTCTTCTCTTTGTACCAGCAGTGACAATTTTGCTGCTCTTTGGTGGCTGACTTAGAAATTTGAACAAGCTGAAAGGTCCCTCATCTCCTCCTTCCTTTTGTCCTGCCCTCCTCTCCAGTAAAAGATCGAGCAGCTTATGCGCTCATGTTGCTGTTCCATGTGCTCGTGTATTTTATAATGCTTGGAATGGGAAAATTTGTCCCTTCTGGAAATCCGGTCATATGTAGGACTTTGTCCAGCCAGTGGCCCAGATCAAGGGTGTGTGAAACACTGTAGCATGTTTCATCTGAAAGTCCATCTGAAAACTGTAGAGTTACACAAGCAGTGGTAGTCACCATGCTAAAAACAACAAACAAAAATCCCCTGGCACAGCCCAACAAGATACACGCAGTGAGCATTAACTTCCTCCTCAGATGCACAGAAAATAGGCACAGAGAGACTCTCAGCTTGTGCTAACACACAGTAGCTCAGCTGAGTTGAGGGAGATCAAGTCTCAGCAAAGCTTGGAAGGAAAAATTCTAAATCCACCAGTTTAACAGAAGACACTCCACCTACTTGATGCCACCTACCAGTCTGCTCTGGTTTGCTTCTAGACATTTTGTTAAGAAGGAAGGAATATACTTGAATTTTGTGGGCTCTTTAATACTCCAGGTGCATAATACTGTCTCAATTATACTTTATTTATAAGCATAATTTAAAGTGATTATAATTGGCAAAAAAAAAAAAAATATGCAGATCAAGTAATTGGTTAGTAGTTGTACCAAATTTTGAGAGGGTTTTGCCACACCTGTTGTCAGAAGACAGGATGAAAGTAAAAGCTCTTTTTTAAACTAAGTCTGGTTAAAAACAGGCATGATTTTTTCATAATAAGATTTATGGAATTTTTTTCTAAATACTGCTGCACCTGATGAAGGCACATTTGTAGTATTTTAATAATTTTAAATATTAAAATAGATTATCTTTAAAGTAGCTTTTGACAAAACAAAATTGACTGTCCTGTAATTGGAGTTCACTGAAGAGTTCTCCTTCCTGGATCCATGTTAATTTTTAAATACCAAAATTGAAAACAAGAAAAAGAAAAAAAAAAAAAAACCAACCTAGAAAGTCAGAAGGAATCGTAAGACCTCAAAAGATAGCATAAACATCCTTTGAGAAACACCTGTTGAAGACTGAGGAAAATTCTTGAACTTTCCTCACAGCTTCCACTGTTATGCAATAGAGGATAATCTTACTCCAGATTTTGAAAGATTAATGGATGCCAGCTTCAGAGAGCTCTTTTTACCTGGTAAGTTATTCTTTATTGTATGCCAAAAACTACATTAATGCAGCATTAAGGCTTGGGAATTGATGTGCTTTTTAAAAGCATCTAAATTTTACCTCAGAATTTACTTCAGATACAACTCTCCTTCTTACACATACCATCTGTAGTTTTAAAAGAAATTTTCAAGACTGCAAACATGCATCAGGGTTCTAGAAACAGCAGAAATGAAATGTCATTAAGAGCTTAGAGCTGACCTTTAAATATCTCTAATGGTATTAAAACTTCAGTGTGATCACAAGTATTAATACATATTGATAAATATTTGCATTGTCATCTAGTCCAAAATTTTAAGTAGTTTTCTTTTGGAAGATACAATTTGCCAGAAATTAACAAAGTATTGTGGGATTCAATTTACATTTGACATTAGTTTGCATGGTGACGCTTCCATCAAGACAAGCAAGGGAAAAAGAAGGACACTTTAGCTAACAGCCCCCTTGCTAGACCTTTTAACTGAGATGAGACTCAAGTCCTTGCTTCAGTAAACTTTTCTTCATTTATAGAAAGAAGGGGGGCTCCACCAAAGGAATTGAGAGGCTCACTCTTTAATTGCCACTATTTCTGTGTGTTAAAGGACCCTTCTGAGTTCCAGGTCCTTCTTTGGAGAAACGTAAAACAATGTAGGTAGAAAGAAGTTAAAACACCTTCACAGGTTCATCTTTTCTGCTAGGGGAAGTTTGGATTCTCTTGTGTATCTGTGATTCTTCTGTTCTGGAGCCTTGTTTTCTGAAACCTTTCTGGTTTTGTTCTGCTGAGAAACATTTTTAAGTAAAACATTTCAACAAAATAAGAAAATAATTTCCTGCCTATACATTTTTTTGTACATAATTCCTTTCAGATGTTTTATGAAAAAAAGATGAGAACACTTCTACATTTCTTAAAGAACTTTTAAAAGTAGTATGGACCATTACAAAATGCTACAAAAGTGATTTTTTTCTTTTCAAAATATTAAAGCCTTTCCATTAGTGCTTTGAATTCTTACTACTCTGTCTTAAAACTAAAATGAACTAAAAGGTAACTGTCATTAAACTGACTTTGATCGATCAAGAGTAATAAATCCTGTGTGTTCAGAGTAGAGGGAAGTGAGCAACTAGGTGGGCAACAAACATCAAATTAGGTGATGGATGATTCTAGCAAGGGGCTAAAGTGAGTTCTTCACAAGCATCAGGGTTGTATAGCAGAAAAGGGGAGTTATATAAATATTTCCTCCATTTAAAGCACTGCCTGCTACTGGTGAGACCTCCTGGATGGTATCAGAGAGCATAAAGGAGAGAAGCAGTAACGGCAGAATGCAGAGTACTTGCTCAGAGTATTTGCTCATCTCAGGCCTGACCTGCTTGTTTTTAAGGTGGAATAGAGATCATTATTTCAATCTGATGGTTTTCTTCTGAAGACCCTGCAGATGGTTAGATTTTTTGGTGTGTGCTACCCATAATTTATTCACTTCTGGATGTAATGTAAACACTCATGGCATCATTATTAGGATTTTGTGTGATCAATTTTAAATGCTGATGTGAAATGGCAAACTAGTAAGAAAAGGATTGCTTTTTTCCAAGAATCAGTAAGCAATCTTCCTTTGAATAGTGTCTCCATGGGATCAAAATTGATTGTATGATATTTATAAACTCTACTATACAAATACTTCTTATTTATAAATGAAACAATAAATATTTATACATTTATAACAGGAATGGTTTAAAATGTCCTGTGAGTGTGTCTCTAGAGACAGGTGCTTTGGGGCATTAATGTGATGTTGCTGTCAGATAGGATGTGTGTAATACCAGTATAGTATTTCCAAAGGTACATTTGGTCTGTTTCTGATTCAGAATATGTTGCAGACTGTACAGTTGGATTGAAATGTGCTATTTCAATACTGGAAGAAGGACTAATCTCTGGTAGTGTTCATGCTGATATGTGCTATGAATTATACAGTAGCTAGAGTAAAAGTAGAATTCCATGCTTTGGTTAGCCAAAATGTAAATATCACATTCACATTTTTCAATTATTATTATGAATAATAGTATCGTAAAACTATTGTCATATTTTAATAGAATCTTTTTGATCATTTAAGTAAAACTATCCTGACTGCTTTCAAAAAATTGTAATTTTTTTCTCTCTAAATATTACAGGAAAGAAAATAGAATGAACATTTAGAATCATGATGCTGTATCTGAAGCAGCATTTTTATTACCATGTGAAGAAATGTAGCTAACAAATGTGGTTAAAATGAATATTTGGATCAAGTATCTATTTTAATCAAGTTCCTTGTGTTTGAATGCCAATCATTGTTTTGCAGTACCAGTTGTAAAGCAGACTTGGGAAAGAGAAGCTGCCCTTATTGAGTTCTACAGTGATTATGCAGACATCTCCATTCCTACTATAGATTTAGGCATACCTAATACTGACAGAGGTGAGCTATTGACTGTTGTCAGCTTTGCACAAATGGCTGTCTAAAGAAGTGAAGTTTTATGGATGATATGTGTCTTTCATGTCAAGCATGTCATTTAGAAATCCTGTTTTTCTCTAGCACATATGTGCAGCCTAAACTAAAAGAATGCTCTTCACACAGGAAATGGATGGAGAGTACATTCAGAGTCCCCCTGTGTAGGTAACATAGAGTTTTTAGCAGAAACCTAAATACTAAACAGAAATACTGATATTAAGGCTGTGGGATATACGGATATAATCCAAGAGAAAAAAAAAAAGTACTATTACGTGGGATAAGAGTAATAACTCTACAGTTATTTATGATTTTCAGTAGGATCATCAACAGTGAAGAAGTCATAAATTTATTTTGAAAGACCTCAGGCAATGCCAACTGTACTAAGCATACACTGCTTGCCATATGGTATTCAGCTATTATATCCATGTGCCTTGCATGTCTTCATTTAAGCACAAAAACTAAATGTTAAGATTAAAACATCTTTTTATAGCAAACAACAGGCATTTAAATTAATTTACTTTGTGTTTGAATAGAAAAAAAAGGCTGTGGATATGATGGCTTTCTTGGGTTTATTAATTTTGATTTTTTTTCTTTCATTTAATATATTGTTCTTAGGCTGATATTTTATATCTATTACCTTCTGAATGACAGGTGTCCAGTTAGTGGTCAATTAGCCTTATCTGGCCCACGAGGCACGAGGTCAGTTGTTCTGACCTCTGGGTTATTGGTTATTTCTGCCCCCCTGCCCCCCCTCCTTTTTTTTTTTTTTTTCTTTGTTTTGTTTTTTGTGTGTTGTTTGTTTGTTTGTCTGTTTTGTTGTTGTTGGTTTTTTGTCTGTTAGAGGCAGAGAGAGAATAGGCAGGGATTTCTGTGTGCACAGGGGGAGTGGGACATGAGCAAGCAGTGAGTGCTGTCAGGAGGCAGCAAGCCTGCTGGGCACACCTGGATCAATGGTAGAAACTGTGCCCAGTAGTTCTTGTCATGCCAGGGAGCTTCCACGTTTTGTGATGGAATATAACATAGAAATCTTGGATTTCATTTTGTAAATGTTTGCATATCAGCCTGCATTAAGTTCACAGTCTCACATAATCACCAGAAGGGAGGACTTCATTTCCTTAGCATAGAATCACTGCATTTTCTCAAAGAATATTTTAACTGAAAATGGTTTTAAATATAATACTGTTATTTTGAGTGATCCTTTGCTAAATGTAATATTGATAGCAGTTATTACTTAGGACAATCAACTTGTAATAAGGACTGACTGAAATGAAGGTTGTCCAAAATCTAAAAGAGACTCAGTAGAAGTCTGAAACTTCTTGTTTCTCATGTCCTGCTTATTCTGAACAAGGTTATTTCACTTCTTCACTCGTAGCAAAGGCTGTCTTACCCCTGAACTTCATTATAATCTTGTGATAAATATTCAGACCTTTCCTTGGAGGCAGTGATCAGAACCTGAGTTCCCAGTGAGGAGTACAGTAGATTCAAATATATTTAAATATTTCTGTAAAAGCAGTGAATCTGCCTGATGCATCATGAAATGCTATGACAGTATATTGGAGTATTTTGCAGAACATTTTTCTGTCATAGTCTCCTCATTTTTACAGCTCTTTAAATTAAGAGTAGCAATTTGTCTGTTATTGTTCAATGGCTTGACAGATAACTGGAATAAAACTTGTTTTGAATTTAATTCCTATTTTATTTAAAGTCTATATTCTGTTAATTTTTTTTCTTTTTAGGTCACTGTGGGAAAACTTTTGCCATTTTGGAAAGGTTTTTGAATCATACTTCTCCCAGAACCCCTTGGTTAGTTGTAGTGGATGATGACACACTGATAAGGTATATATTGCATTGCTTCAGGAGGTACCACTCTTCGTGTCAACAAGAGATTTAGCAATATTCACCTATCCTCCTTTATTTAAGAGATACAGCTGTTAATCATGTGGCGTTATATTACTTGAAGAAGAAAAAAATTTTCACTTCCCATCAGTATTCTTTTGAGAGAAGTTAAAAACAATGTTGTAACCTTGTTAAAGCTGTGCATATCAGTATCATCATGTAATCATTTAGCCTGAACACACCACGTTTTGTGATTCCTCAGTGTATGTATGTTTGAGCTGATAGGGTTTAGTCATTTGCTAAAAACCTTTCTCAAATAGGTTCCTCAGACAAATGTGTCAGAAGAAAGGTTCCATATGCTCGGGTCAGTTGTCCAAGCTACCCAGAATGGTATTTTGGAACTTGCTTTTCTTGGAAAAATAGATCCCATTGTCTGTAAAATCTGACACTGCAACATAAGCAAAAAAAGGCGCAGTGAGGAATGCCCAGGATCCCATGGTTATGAGCAGTGGTTCAAGACGATACTTTAAATCATTTGACAGAAGAAGAAATAGTGAGAGGGATGTAACTGTGGATAATGCAGCATTCACAGAACTAAATCTACTGTTCTAGTTTTCAATTTGTAAATGTTCCTAGATAATTTACAAAGATCTTATCATTGCTTGGAAAGTGTCATTTCATGTTTTGTCTGAAATGAGTTGCAGTTTTACTGACAAACTGCCTACGATAAAAAAGACTTCAAGCTAATTTGTTCATCATTTGACCAAATTGTGCAGTCATATCTTGTAGTATATAATCCATCATAAATTTCTGTTTAGCAGTTTGTATCTCTGGGGGAGGTTTTTTGGGTAGAATTTCTGAATTTCTCCTGTCATCTTTGTGCTATTTAATAGGATGTTAAGGGTAGCAATGTCTGTTCCAAAATGAATGTTGATGAGATTTTTTTTTTTAAATGGCTTTTTGTGTTATAGTATATTCAGACTCCGAAAATTGCTCAGCTGCTATGACCCAAACGAACCAGTATTCCTTGGGGAGCGTTATGGCTATGGATTGGGAACAGGAGGATACAGCTATATCACTGGTGGAGGAGGGTAATTTATTTGAGTTCCTACTGATATCTTTTTGAGTGCAAATGTTTTAAATTACGACACAAATTAGTTTCAACAGAAACAGTGATTTTCCCAAATGTATGCAATTTACCTCACCCCTTCTGTGTAGTGACACATGCTGGTCTTAAGTCCCCAACTCTTTTCCCTTGCATTTGAGTAAGATTGAGGAGAACACCTCTTTTGAGTCCAGGCTAAGTTTAGGAGGAATTATCAGCTGTAATAAAAATGGTGGGTAGCTAACTTATTGTTGGAGTAACAACAAAGGGTATAATTGCTGTAATTAGTTTTCAGTATAAAAAGTAATTATCTTTCAGAATATGCCTCTTGCACTGTTTGTCAGTTCTGACCCCTTACATTTTGAATTTCAAATGTGTTATATCAGAGGGCTACATTTCGGTCTTGTAGTTTTAAATAATTTAGCAATATTTATTAATTACAGTTATTTGGTGTCTTTAGAAGTTTTTATACATTTCATGTGGTTTTTTGTTTTGTTTTAATTCAGGATGGTTTTCAGCAGAAGAGCTGTTCAGAAATTACTTGCTAGCAAATGCCGGTGTTACAGCATGGATGCACCCGATGATATGGTCCTTGGGATGTGTTTCAGTGGATTAGGAATCCCTATCACACACAGTCCGCTTTTTCATCAGGTCAGAGAGCTATTTTTGAGTATTAAAATGTATTTCACTTTTTAAGTATGCACATAAAGTAGTCATAAATATTCAAATTCAATCAGTATGTAATAACACTAACCAAGAAGCTGCTGCTGCTTCACCTTGATTCTCAGCAGAACAAGGCCGATCAAATACGAACGTTCTCATGCCATGGATCACTACAATGCTTTGCTAGTTTATATGATATTTTAGCTAACCTGTAATTAAATTTTATTAGAAATGCAGTCAGAGGTGAGGATTTTGAAAAAGAAATAGAATTAGGAGACACGTGCTTTGAACAGTAGTCATATATCCTCTACGTAAAAAAATACAACACAATACCTTTTTCTTCAGGTAATGGAGAACTGACTGTAAAATTTTTCAGTAAATCTGCCTGCACTACTTACCTGATTTTTGTATTGATTAATATTTATTCTTCTGAAATAACTCATTAGTGAAGGTATAAAATATGAAATTATTGCTTTTATGGTGGATTCTGAAGAGTGGTATAAGTACGATAAATTTCTGTATGCTAGCTCATGGGAGAGCAAGCTTACAAAACATAATTTTCATCTGTGTTTGGGAGAAAAGGGCTGGAGTTGATTTTAATCCTTGTCTTCCATGTATTTAACAAGCTAACTGTAGTGTCACAGTGGAAAGCATGATGCATTGAGGCTATAGAGATTTTCTTCCTTACAAGCCAAGTAAACCCAATCTGTCCCTGGTAGGAACAAGAAGCACTGGAGATTTTTTTTTTTCCCCAAACAGTGCACAACTTTTTTAAAAGTCAACATTTAAATTAGTGTAGTATTTGACGTTTTTCAGTTGATCTAGTTGAAAAACTGGGAAGACCTGCATATCTGAATATGAGCTGAGAATAAGATAATAAGCTACTTGAGAATTAGTAAATTACCCTGTGGTTCAAAGCAGCTGTCAATGGAGGGAGGGAGTTTCTTATTTAAATTGTCAGCTTTTCCTATGTTAAGATTCCATTTCTGATTACATTTACTGTTTAGAGAAATGGGAAGACTGAGAACATACTATTCAATATTTTAATTCCTTGTCCAAATTAAAAAGTCGTATCTGTTTACTCTCCTGTTTTGTTTATCATTGCTTTCTCCTTTCAATATAGAAAGAAATCAAGTCATGCAAATGATAAAATCAAGTTACTGAATAATTTTGCTTGCACAGGTATTAAAAAAAACTGAAACAACAAACCAGCCTTATTAAAGGAGAGTCAGAACAGAACTCATTTTCCAAATTTATTAGAATGATCCTTATTCAAAAAAAAGGACCTCCTTGTAATCCTTAATAGTGTGTATGTGATACTGAATCACTTTGAAAGTGAAATCCTAACAGTTTGATTTTCCACACAGAAAATTGCACTTGACTTCTAATTCATCTTTACTGTTGCTTGTAACAGAGTTTATTTAATATCCCTCAAACAAAAATTAACCCGTGCGGGAAAAAGCACTGAATAAAAATTGAATGCATTTATTCTACAAAGTCCACTTGTTGGAGTCCCTTCTCCGTTAGCAACTGGCTAACATCCACTATTGTGCAAAAAATATTTTAAAAATGAGAACCCATTTTGGATTTTCTGACAAACAGAAAATAACTTTTTAAGGACTTGACTGAAATATTATAATGTGTGATGTTCCTTGAAGTATGTGAATCTAAAATTGTACTCAGATATAGATTATCAAACAGAAGCAAAGATACCTTTGTTCTTGGAGGGTCTGTGATGTGTTTGCTCACTCTTACTGGTTTCCTGCTGCTTACTTGCTGAGGCAAATACATATTCTGTAACCTGTCCCAGAGGTTTTTGACATGATGAGATTCTTAAAGAGAACAGGAACCTTCCAATGTTGAGTAGCAGCCAGAATGGTAATCTTAAATATAAAATCTGGGCTAAAGCAATATATTTGGCTTTTCTAGAACACCAAATACAAATTTTAGCAAAAAAAATTACAGTTATTACAGTAGGTATCTTCATTTTAGAGTTATCAAAACACCAGAATTTTGTCTCTAACTTAATAAAAAGCTGCATTATTTTCAAACAGCAAAAATTTGGTCTCAGATATGTAAAATTTGTCTCTATCCAAAATAAATTCTTCAGCTTCTTGAAACTTAAATGTTATTCAGAGTGTTTTCAAAAGTCCTGAGAGGTACAGATTCCCTCTTGATTTCTCAAGTGAAATTTTTAAAAATAAGCACTCTGTGTTTTGAATATCAGAATTTAAAAAAAGCCAGCAACACATAGTCAGATTTCATAATGTCAAATTCTATTCAAATGTTGCCTAATTTTATGACTGTAACCAATACAGGACTGCATGAAGAATTCATAAATATCACCATAAGTAGGTGAAGCGTGCAGTATTGAATCCGTTACCAGCTTAGGTATCAAACCAATTATTTGTTATCCAAATCATTCCATTTTCTTCTTGTTTGGGTTTTTTTCCCCTAGATGTAAAACACAAATGTTTGCTCTCCATGCATTTTTCTTACAAAAACTCTAATGGCAAAATGGAGTTGTTTTACCAGGGACCACTACAGGTGGGAATTTTATATGTAATGATGCACTTAGTGCTGTTGAACAGACTGAGAAATGAAATACACGTGGAGCATTAGGACAGCAGCTGCATCTTGTAGTTGTGTTGTAATTCTGTCTGGTTTGATACAGCCTGATAAGGAATAAAAGTTTTATGGCACCACAATGTTTGAAAGCTTTAGATATCATAAACTCTCTCTATATTGGCTACTTATGGCCTTATTAGAATCCTGCAGTCACAGTGGCAGTGCTGACAACTCTCATTAGAGGAGGAAGAGAATATAGTTTAAAATAATTTTGTCATTATTGAGCCAAAACTGCATATTTAAAAAGATTTCATACCAACTACACTGTCTTATTGCTTGACTTCTGAGGTGGTGCCCGTTTCATCCTGAGAAACAGGGCATATTTAGTGTCAGTGTACTTCATTCTTAGCATGACTGCAGCGTGAGCTGCCGATTTAAACTAGTGCCTTGTCAATTGATATAATAGAATGATGTAAAAAACCTTTGTTACCATCTTGCATATTTTGTCAGTGCCACACTGTTGTGTTACAGGGGCCATTGAGCACTGATAGCTTTTTAAAATTACTATTCATCATTAAGTGCTGGTGCTTTTGCTTTATTCTTCCATCTTAGGCAAGGCCAATGGACTACCCAAAAGACTACCTTTCTCACCAAATTCCAGTATCGTTTCACAAGCATTGGAATATCGATCCGGTGAAGGTGTATTTCACATGGCTGGCACCAAACACAGAAGAGACACGTAATGGAAAAAAAGTTGGATATAACAGAGAGGATTTATAAGCAGTAGAAGAATGTACGCGTTAATTACTATTTTACAGCTGAGAGACAGCCACTACTGTGATTTTTGTTTTGTTTTCACATTGTTCATCTGTCCATGACATAAGAAGATAGTGTTTTGTTCCTGTTGGTTGCATCCCTTCAGAGCAATGGAAGGAGGCACTTAAATTACTTTTGGATTCTTTTCCTCCATTTGATTTCTTTTTAGAATGTTTTTGGGCTTTGTATACCAATGAACTTGACTCACATTTAAGAGTCTTGTACAACTTTACCTGTGTTCTGCTTTGGACTTGGTTCAGACAGCATCAATTTACATTCTCTTCCTTTGGGAGCGTAATATTGAATAAGTTTTGAACATCTATTAAACATCTTCTCTCACTGACTTACGGATCTGGAAGTTTCTTGATAAATCATAGAGGACACTTGGCTTTTTTTCTGAGACCAGGACCAGGAGCTAGATTGTGTGAAGGCTGTGCTCCTTTATGCTCATTTCAGATAGAAATACTGTAGTTTTCTGAAGTAGCTGGACCAGGCATGAAACCACTGTTATACCTTTTAAGTTTATTGGCATTTGTGTGGAATGTCATGTACAAAATAGAAAAAAAGGTTAAGGACAGGGATTTCTTAGGTGGCCACGGGAGGTCACTGTGGCTCCTTTAGAAACTGAAGTCACCGTACATCAATTTGGCAAATATAAAAGTTACTCTTAGGGACTTTTGCAGAACTAACATTTCAGTATTTCTGATGAGTGCATTTCAATAGCATATGAATACCAGCTTTAAAAATTTTATAGTATCCCTAATTTATATCATCAAGATAAGTAATTTGAAGCATACAACATGTAAAGTGTGTATTTCATATTTAAAACGTTCTTGAATTTTTTTTTAGTAATTCAGTTTTGTAAAAATGTTTGTACAAAAACTGGCTTTAGTATGTTCTAAACTAATTTTTATATTGTAAGACTTCTTTTAAAGTGACAGTATATGGCACTTACATGCTGTTATTTAACTTGGCTTGCTATATTGTAACCAAATACAGGGTCTCAAAGCCATACTTGCTGAAGTAATTTGTGTTTTGGTTTCCTTTAGTAGGTTCAAAATTGATTCCACTCCAAAGAAAAGCAATACTTGCTCTAGAGTTGAAGTAGGGGAGCCACTGATTCCTGTCTCAGTAATTACTGAACTTGTATAAACATTTGTTTGTGAGTGTGGCTTGTGGGTTTCTAAGCATTGAATAGCAACCACGTATTCATAATAGATCCAAATTCCGATTAATAAAGAGCAATCCATGTTATGACTTTTTTTCTTCCCACTACCAGTGCCTTAAACAGTAGACATTTTACTGATAGCAGGACTATGTTCTCTGATACCATTGGTGAATTGTTAATTATGTTTACTGTTTAGAACTGTGAAAGCTGAATAAAAGCATTCTTTAACCTTTTGTGCCATCTTCCTCTTTGCAAACCACGTACAGCAAACCAAGCATCTGCCACTCATTAAGCACTAGTGAATAAGTTCATCACATTAATTGTAACTACTGTCAGTTTTATTACAAGGCGGCTTAATCTTTGGGGTTTTTTCATGTTCTGTCCTGACCTCCATACTAGATCAGATTTCAGCCTCTAGTTTTGTGCATATAGAAAATGCTGTTTCAATGAACACCTTGTGATTGGGAGCCTTGATGCTATCACAAAGCATATTTCACTATCAAATTCTCCAAAGGTCTTGCAACACAGTCCAGTCAAGTCCAGCTTCCAGCTGGTATTTAATCTCTCCTTGGACCCTGTGGAGGCAGACTAGATCAACAAAAGATGATTAGATTTTAGTCCAGGCTGTGTTGTACCTGTAGATTGCTTATTTAGATGTGGGAAGTCATTGACTTGTTGATTGATTGCTTACTTGACTTGTATTTCTGGTTTGACAAATACAGTAGTAGCTGTCCTAAAGTCCATATTTTCCCTTGCTATTAGCTCTGGGTTTTACTGCAAGGTTGCTGGAGGTATTAGTAAGCATCAGACTTCCGATTTTAGTCTCCATAGTTTTGAAGGCAACAAAGCCATAATTTGCTCAAGTATTTTGCCAAAACTTGACTTTTGAGGCACTGCAGCAGCATGGCACAAATGACCTTTTAGTTCACCACCTAAATAAGGTTTTTTCAAGCACAGGATCACAATGAGTTTCTAGAAACAAGATGTGACACCTTCTATGTGAACTTTAGTTTTAGAAGATTCAGGATAACTGTAGCCAAAACCAAAGGACAAAACTGTGTGTTAATGAGCCTGAACAGTACTAATGTTTCTAATGAAAATCAAGTGGATTATAAATGGTGTAAGGTTAAAGCAAATCAATAGAAGAGGCATTCACAACTCACTTGGTAACAGGCAGATTAAAACAGGTCTGCAAAGTTGATTGACTGCTTGAAGTTTCCTTTCTGGGACGCTGCAGGGTTGTGGCATGAAAAAGAAAATCTGGGAATCATTACTGACTATTTGTTTTTGATGTTTATAGCATAAAAAAATTTATATTTTAAGATCTTTCACAGAATTATTTTGATAATTTGGTTGGTTGGTTCATCTGCCAGGAGCCAAAAAAACCCTTGTGCCTTCAATAGAGCAGATTTGTCAACAAAGAGTGAAGAAGTATTTGAAGCCCACATTTGCTCATGAGTGAGAATGAGGGCTGTGAAACTATTTTCATTTCCCTACATCTCCATGCCATTGGCCCAGGCATGGAGAGACCTGAAAGGATCTGACCTGTCTCTCTTCCTCTGTGATTAGGAAAATGGGCAAGAGTCTTGAGGCAGCTTGCAAGCTGGGTAACTTGCTTTCTGTGCAGGAACACTTGGCCCTGACACCAGCTCTGATAGCTGCTGACTGGAGGGAGGACTCCAGATTACCTTATTTTCAATTAATTAATTTGTCATGTGTTTTATTATCATGGCTGGAACAAGAATGTCTCAACTAGAGGCCTGAGTCACCATTCAATGAGATTCCTGGAAGGTGAGATCAACACTGTGTAAGACTGCCATAATTATCTACAATGAACACCTCCAAGGCCAACAGTGCCAGTGCATTGCCAAGAAACATGGAGAAGTAGCAAGAGATTGGGTTTTGCAACACTGTAAAACTCTGAATGCTTTTGTGCATTGGACACCATGATAATAAATATATTTGAGTTTGCTTTGATGCAATTGCTTCTTCTTCTTGTTGATATGAAACTAAAGGAGAAATTTAGAATTCTGAGCAAAATGCTCCCTGAGGGTGTCACCTCATCATTGGCTGAGGAGTCTAAGAGCACTTGCCTCTGCTCCATTAGTGCTGCCTGGTGTAGCTCTGGCTCTGAGGTCCCAGCTCACAGCAGTGTGGTGGCTTCACGCTCTGTACTACCCCTATACACACATCCACTGTGTCAGTATAGAACAAATTCACCTCCCCAGTCACACTGAGGGCTTTGTCTTTAAAGTGATTGTTTCATTCAGCAAAGAAATAGATTCAATATTGATTAGTAGGTAACTAATTTATCTGTTTCAGTTTGTGATGCACAATGTGCACGTATAAAAAGTAGCTTTTTTAATACACAGTCTCATAGTGGTCACCATTGTGTAATTACTTGATTTAAATTCTGTCCTGAGAAGAAAAGTCCTCATGCTTTTCCGATCTGCCTGTGGTTTACAGGAAGAGAGCTGTGGGACTAGAGGAAGTAGAGAGAGGTGAACAATCTGTTTATATCTACCTGCTTTTGCAGATTCCCGTGACTTGTTTATTTGTGCCCTTGTCAGCCAGGAAGCAGAAGTACCTCCACTGAAATCAGTTAATGAGATCTCTTCTGCTAAGACCTGCATTTGCATGGCAAGAGTGAAACAGCTTTGGTGGAGTGTGTGGGCATTGTTTAGTTCTGAACACAAGGGGAAAAGACACGGTTGAAATAATTTATTTAAAGATGAAAAGGTAAGTAGGCATTATGCAAGTTCATACAGAGGCCTAAAGGATTCACTGTCAAAGAAAGGAAGAACTGGCTTGGAAAACAGGCTATGGAGAGGAGTGATAGGAAATTACATCAATGGAGCTTAATGAAACATTCTTTATGGAAAATCTATAAGCATGCTGCTTTTATAGGCTAAGAAAAAAAAAAAGCTAAGCTATTCCTGTGAGAAATAAAATTTTAAAGCAATGCTTTTGTAAGTCTGAAGGCTTAAGAGCCTGACTGTTAAACAACTCCAAAAAAGTTGAAAGCACTAGGCTGTTAATATTTTACAGACTCAACTTACAAAAAAAAAAATAGTGTAAGCAGATTGTTGATTAATAAGAAGCCAATAAAGAAAATCATCTGCTGGAAAGATTATTGTGCATCATTAACTGATTTCTGCCCACTTCTCATTTATGTATTTCTAGCTAGGACAACATCCAGATGAAGGTCGAATCAGACAGTTTATAATCTACCCCATCAAGGTCCTCATAGCAGCAGCTCACATGTTGCCCTAGTTCTACAGGCACTGCACCCCATCTTCACAGGGGTGCTGTGTGACACTCTCTGGTACCTGCTCCCCAAAAGCCTGGGAGTACAGCAAGAAATACAGCACATAATCCTCAGGAAGGAGGGAAAGTAGGATTGAAGACCTGCACGTTACTCAATTGTCTTAGGAGACCTCTCACTGGTCTTCCTTCAAAGTAGCCATTCCCTGGCTAGCAAGGCAGCAGAAATTATGCAGGGTGTAACTCTCAGTAAACGCAAATATGAAGTAATACCCTGGAGCAGATCAAGCTCAGTTGTAGCCCCAGAGGCATTGGTAGCTCTAAGGACAGTCAGTCACTGGTGCTGATGGGTGATGTTGACTAATTCACCAGCCTTTTTTTCCAGAGACTTCTTGAGACTTCTTATGTTGCTAAGATTCTGTTTGCAAGCTCCTTGAGGGAGCCCTTTACACAGAGCAGAGTGGGAGCTGTGCTCCAGGTGCAGTGCTTTGATGCAGCCTATGCTGTGGTCTCGTGGCCTCATTCTGCCCAGTCATGTTCTCAGTCGATGTCTTGTCCTGACAAACCAAGTTACTGATTGGTTGTTCCTCTTTCTGTTGCTGTTTCTTCAGGCTAGAATGTTGATGGATTTTACATTAACTAAAACAGCTGATCCTACAAATGCAAGTTTTGGAATGACTTTACACTTAATAAACAGTCAAATATCTTTTTAACAAAATAGAATGTGGATAATCATACTATAGTTACCAGGTTAACTAACAGGTGTGAAAAACTCTGACAAGTGCAGTTTAAATGTCTGAAAAAGATATGATTTTGTTTTGTAAGAGCTGGCTTACCTCTGCCATGGCTTGCCCCTTGTTCAGTTAAGTAATATAACTTACATGTAAACAATCCTTGCTTTAGAAGCTTGTAATTGTCTTGCCACCATTGTCCAAACCCTGCTCTTGAGGACTTGGTGCTTGAAAGCTGAAGCTCCAAGCAGGGAAGTTTCTTTCTTGTCTACAGTTTTGTCTTGTGCTCTGTACATCCTGCAAAATCTATTTAACACTGGACCTGTGAACTGAGCCATGCCATTGTTCCTGGCTTCAGAAAAGGAAGGTGGAGCCCAGCTCTACCTAGGCTGCAATACTCCGCTCACTCCAGGTGAGTATTTAATTGACCCCCATCAGCATTAATCACAGGACTGGAGTCAGTGCTATACCAGCCTCTTCTGGGTGAGCAGATCCCTTCATGCCCCTCAGGCAATGCCTCTCAGAGCTATTTCTCAACAGGAACAGCACATTTGCACGCAGAAACTCAGAACTGAAGAACAGTCCAGGCTCCTCTGGAGGTCACCTTGTCCAGCCCCCCTGCTCAAGCAGGGTCACCTACAGCTGACTGCTTAGGACCATGTCTAGGTGACTTCTGAGTACCACCAAGGATGCAGACCCCACCACTTCTCTAGGTAATCTGTGACGGTGTTTGACCATCCTCACAGTATAGAAGGATTTTCTTATGTTCAGTTGGAATTCCCTGTATTTTAATTTGTTCCCACTGCCTCTTTTCCTGTCATTGGGCTCCACTTGGAAGACTTCAGCTCAATCTAATCTATACCTTCCCATCATGTTCTTACTGATAAGATCCTCCCTCAGCCTCTGCCTCTGGGAAGTCTCTGAAGCTGCCTAAGTGGGGTTCAGATTCAATTTGGTTTTGTTTATTTGACAGTTTCTCTTTAACATGGCAAGGTGACTCCAGGCACTTCCCCCCAGAGCCTGTTTACAGGTTTTAAATAACTGTCACAGTGCCAGGCATTTCTTGCAGGGTGAGAAGTTGCTGGGAATAATTAGCACCAAGGGGAAAATGTCAAAGAGATTCAAATGTAACATTTATTCAAAATGCTACTGCTTTTTAAAATTCCGGTCAGCAGCAGCACAAACCCTCTGTGATTCCCTGTACCCCGAGGTTCATCCCACCCACACAGCTATGCAAAACAAGTTCCCCACTCAGAGTCCCCTTTCTCTTCCCTGCAGGAGCTGTGCCAGCAATGCTGGGAGCTGGAGAGTCGTGATCTTCTGAGTGCCCCAGCACCCTGCACGTGGCACCTTTCTGCCAGCCATGTTATCCACAGATCATGGCCCTGTAGGAAGTTTCCCAATCTGTCTGCGTCATTTGCATCACTGCTCCAGCCGCCTCTCCTGTTGCCTCCCTTCCCTGCTTGGTTTTGCCTCCAGCCACCCTGTCACTGTGCCAAGCTCTCCAGTTCCGCACATCAATCCCCCAGTACCAGCCATGAGTTATGTGACATGTTCCTCCTGCTGCCCTCATCCCACGGAAAATCAATGGCCAGTTACTGTAATCTGCAGGTTTTAAGTCGTTTGCATGTGAAGGAGAGTCAGTTTTCCATTAACCCTTTGCCCCCTTGCAGGGTTCATTACCACTATCCAGCATGAGGTGTTACTGCATCCTCCCGAGGGACTGTACTGCTTCAACTGAAGGTGCCAGGAAAGAGATTTCCTCCAAAACCACTTGCCCTGTGCCCTCCCTGACACTCCAATGTGAAAGTGCCCTCATCTTGCCAGCATGGAACATGTTTGCTGCTGAGGCTGAGCAGAGGGTTTAAAACATTTGAGGGATTGGTGCAGGCATCTGTCTCCCTAAACATTCATATGGAATTGCCTTCGTGGTGAGAAAAAAATTAATGCATTTCTCTGGAGATGCCCCAGTAGGACTGAAGAGCCAGCTTGTATCTTCAAAGCAGGTTTACATCTTCAGGAGCAGACAATGAGCTCCACAGCAGCCCCACCACGGAGTGCAGAGCAATATAACTACTTTTAGTCAGCTCTTGGGGATCCGACCTATGGGTGGTAACTTGGAAATATAAGCTGTTTCAATTGGTGAGATACTAATACTGTTTTCTGTGATATCCCCGGCCCTCTAAAATGTTTTCTTTCCTTAATGGGTTAAGTCCTCCTGATTAGTGAAAAAGCAGTTATTATTGCAGATTTTCAGATAACCATGATATATTCTTCTTCCATCCACAAATAAAAAAGAAAATTAAAAAAATTCAGCAGCAATCTCTTTGGAGTGTATGCCTAAAGATAATTTATAGGTATGTATCCTACAATGTGTATGTACATTTATAAGACCTCTTTCAGAGACCCACGATTCTGTCAAACCTCAATGCTAATAGCTCCGAGGAACTGATTTTACACAGTCACCACTATTAAAATCCTGTGTTTGCATTTCATCATCCCTGGGCTGGGAAATAATGGTACAAAACAGGGGGGCATACTGGTAATGATTTATACTGTCCTGTGTAATTTTCTCTGGTGCCCCTCATGCCTTGGTTGGCCAAATCCTTTCTGAAGTGCCCTTTTCACCTGCACTGAGAGGGAGCTGGAGTGCTCTAGGTTTTAAGCAGAAACACTCCATGCTCCCTGAAGCCACTGGACTTCTGGAGCAGCAGCAATTTCTGCTTGAAGACAGATCTCAGGTCTTCCTCTGTACTGGCTGAGTGGCTGTGGGATCTGTTGAGATAAAGAAAAATAAGGTATCCCTATTCAGGTGACAAGGCTGCAATTACCTATCCTTATACTGAGAAATGTTTAGCAAAGTTCTGTTTGTATCCGTGTGGATGTAGAGCACCTCTCTGCAGCAGGGAGAGAGGTGCTTTATCCCCTCTCACAGCAATTGTGAGCCAGAAATAAGAAAATACATGTGGTGTACATTAGCGAATACTGGACTTTTACCACTTAGGCACTGTGAGGAATGTAGCAAAGTTTTCTTAATAATGTATTTTTAGAGTTCATTATAAAATGCAGTCTATCTAATTTATCTCATGCAATCACTATTGTACAGATGGAAATATTCTACATTAGACAAATAACAAATCATGTTTGAGTTGACCAAATCATCCCTTTCAGGGTGCAATTAATTATTCAAGAAGCACACATCCAAATGTTACGTAAGAGCTCTCTTGCATCCGAAATTGCCAAATATAATTAAAAATGTATAAAGGAAGAGACAAGTAGCTTCAAATAACTTTGTGAACTTCTAATTATTTTCAAAATAGGTTCAAAGCCAGTATAAGACTTCTGTGTCTAACCCGCATACTGCTAAAAGCTATGTTCTCACACATGTACAGCTCCCTGGGCAAAATCATCCCAAATCCTTTCCTATTTAACAAGACATGAGCTTATGTTGTTGACTTCTCTGTGGCAGAATTGCCTCTGAGATCACCAATGGCCACTGATGCCCTGAGGCCCTGGTGCCCACACCCCTCTTGAGAGCCAGCCTCGTGCCTTTGACGTCTGTGTGCCACCACTCTGCCCAGGTAGCACCAGTACACAGCTCATCTGAATCCCATGTCTGATTACAAACAAAACCAGGGCAAAGTCTTACATTTAAATCACTTGCTAGAAGAGATTATTGAATAGAAAATCATGAGAGTTTGTTTTTCCTAGCAGCAGGAAACAGGAATTTTCAACAATAAGCTATTGAGTAACAAACATTATCATCTTTGCTGGGCAAGCATCTCAGTTTTATTTATGGATAAGGGAGATAAAGGAGATTTACAGGCTGGAAAACATAACAATCTTTTCTTTCTCCAGTTATTTGTCAGGGGTTGTGGATCAGCTCTGTAAGACAGACAAAGGGAAATGCTCTGTAAATGCAACAGAGGCAGATTAACCTGGTGGGGCTTCTTCACAGGCATGCTGCAAAACTCCACACATTTCATCAGTCCTACTGGGATAATTACAAGTCTGTCAGTTCCTCCTGAAACACTTTAAACTTTCACACCACTTGGCTCTCAGAACCAGTATTGCTTAACAAATCCCAGGGCCTGTAAGACTCTTAGAATATTCATGCAGTCTTAAATTTTACTTTCCTTCTCTTTTCTATTTCTTCCTTTCTTCACTGTCTTTTGTCCTTCTGGTCCCCAGCTTATTTGTTTGTTTTTTTTCTTTTGTGTAGTGAACCTACCATTCAAACAGATTTAGCAGGAAGGCTGAGGGGATTTTAGTCACCCACCCCAGCCCAGTTAGTCTGGTGTGCCCTTGACATGGTCACAGCCATCTTGTTTAAACCAAGGCTACCGTGAAGTAGAAAGTGCCCAGAGCACCTCAGATTTATTCCACTGCTTGCCATTTTTGCCAGTCTATGCCCTCACATACGAGCAAATTTTACTACATTTGGTTCCCACAGAGGAGACAGATGTGCCATGGGTTGATAGGGTCAATGCAGAGAAGCAGCACCCCAGGTCTATTGTGTGTCAGTGCTCCCATCCGTGCCTGCTGCAAGGAATACTCTGAAAAAACACCCGTGGTAGTCTCCTACTTGCCAGTGCTCAGCCACATTGAGCCCTTGGCAGCACCTTCATAAATCTGCCTCCTGTATTTTGAATAATTCATCCTTTACCTGAGATTAAGGTCCCTGTATGTAAATGCTGAATGCAGTTAGGAGATTTGGTCCAAGTGTTACCATGAAGGAAGAATTATCAACCCATGGTGAGCACACTGGATGGAAGCTGAAGAGCTTTACAGGAGGAGGCAGAACTCAGTGCTATATAAATCCAGAAAAAGGAGGAGTTTTGCAGGCTGTTAAAGACCAATGCACAGTTGTTACTTTGTCTTTAATTAATTACTCTACACCCAGTACCTGTGAACACTGCAGTGGTATAATTTCTCTTCAGAACAGGAAGAAAAATTCTCCATAGCCAGTGTGATTCCTTTTACCATGCTTTTCCCAGGAAATGAGGCTGTTTTTCTTTCTGCTGTGACTAAGTCTTCAACTCAGTGCACTGAGTGCCTGTCTTCATTCATGAGTGCCAAATGGACCATACAGGACCCCGGTCATTCTGCTCAGGCTTGAGCCTGCATCAGCCTGGTACCACAGCAGCAGCTTTGGGTACTCTAAGGCACATGAAATTCCTGTCTTTAATTGTCTTCTCTCTATGGGTATCACTGTATTTGGCCATGGTCTTTAGGGCTGAAAGGATTCAGTTACTGTCTGGTCCAATGTGCTACAGAGTGAGGGCCCTATGCCCAGCTGGAGGCTTGGCTGCACAATTTGGGGAAGGGTGAGGTGGGTGAGGTGGGACCTCGCTGGAAGGAGACATGGCAGTGTCCTTGGGAAGCAGTGAATGGCACACGTGGACTTTGTGGGGCTGCATGGTCATGGAAAGCAGGGAACAGAAAGGATATGTGCCTTAGGGGCAGGAGGAGTTCTAACACTGGCAGTGAAAAGGAAAGGACACCTAGGCAAGTTGTGTGAGACCAGCTTCTCTGTTGCTACAGTAAGACCCTCTTAAGGGCTAACTAGAAAAAATAAATACAAGACTGAAGGGACCAATTTGTTGGATTTTTGGAAAGTAAAACCTCTCTTCATGTCTTGGAGTGCATGGCTTTGCTTGACATCCATAAAACAAAATGTTACTGTTTAGATAAATATGGATCTTTACTCCAAATCATGCTTGAATATTACAAAAATTTTCCATTAGCCCAAGTATTCAAGGACTCATCTCAGTTGTATTTCATCATGCCCACTGAAATCCCTTTTTTGTGATGATTTGGTTCTGACTCTCAGCAAAATTTCGTTCAAAACCANGTAAATTACTTTGTGCCTGGTGAGATTGGATAGCTGTAGATGTCAATTGGTACCACAGTTTCATGTCTGTAAGTCCATGAAAAGTCCTGTATTGCAGCACCTTTGAAAGTAAAGCCACAGACACCTAAATCTAGACCCACGGAACCAAATAACCTTTAGTGAAATATGGGTCTCCATTTTATTTTACCTTATTTTTCTGGGCACTTGAACAGTTTGTAGCTTTAGAAAACTATACATTTGGTTGAAGTAAATTTTATTTCTGTATGATAGATGAATCTTCAGGACTTGTTTGGTACACCTATACATTTGTGTAGGTATACATGAGCTGGGTAATTGCACAACTCCTGTAAAAAAAGGGTTTTTGATAACCCTTTTTCTATGAAACCCCCAGAGAGACACTTTCTATCACAGATTTATTTTGGCTGACAAATATATTTTAAATACTGCTCCTTATATCAGCTCTGGCAGCCCTTCTTAGCTAGTAAATTTGAGGTTTGGGAATCGAGACAAACAGAACGTACATAAATGAGAACCTCTGTGATATAAAGAGTGTCAGTCACCAAGTCATAAAGCTTAATGTATTGTAACCCATTAGTGGTAATTCTGGCTATATCTGGCAGTTGGAAAGGCCTAGATCAAAATATTTTAGAAGGCTAAGGAAAGCCAAATTTACACTCAAGATTCAAAGCTGAGGTGAATTGTTTGCCTTCAAAGCCAAGAAAAAAAAGGAAGATGAATGGGAGCCACATGCTCAGCTGTGTGTGAGGCAGCACTGCCCGTGGTCTTATCTCACCCAATTCATGTAAGGCTGTTTGCCATGGCCAGCACTGTGACTGCCTCATGGCCTATGGCAGACTAAAATCAGGCTCACAGCATGATTTCCTCTGAGGAGGTGCTGGGGAGGGATCCAGCACAAATGTAACAAGCTCAAATCCGTCCCTGGGGCTCAGATTTGGGTTCCAAGGGAGACGTACTGTCTGTTCAGTTCATCTCTTAGAGGCCATGCAAGTTAAGCTTCTGCCTGAATGGACATTTCTGGGAATGCTTGTATTTGTATACAAGGCACCTTTTGCCATCACTGGGATAATGGGAATGGGCACATGTTCAGAACCTTTTGAGGGAGCCCTCTTGAAACCTTTTTTCTGCCTGTGGGTGTCTTTGCAAGTGGATCAGTGAAAATCTTGGAATTATTTTGAAATACCCCTTTTATTAAGTAACAGAAAGCAGAGTACCTATGGCCTGGTACCTTTGGAGTTCTTTTTTTTCTCTGAATGCTGTTCAAGCTCAATGTTGTGCAGTCCCTCTTATGTTATGCTTTATGGGAAGAAAGTGGATCTCACAACAGCTGTTCAGGTTTCCAGCAAGTTTCAAGAAAAGCAAGGGATTTTTGGTGATTTTCAGTGAAAAACTTCACCCAGCTCTACAGAGTACTGCAAGGTTAAATCCATGTTTAAGGCCCTGCTGGAAACTAAGTGATGCATTAGCAGCTCACAGCTCCCATTCATTTCTGTCCATCCATCTTGTCCTAAGGGGGAAGATGATGTTTCATCAATGAAGCAACAGAGTTGCTGTTTTCATTTAAATATAAAATCAATAATTTGAAAATAGGCATACATTTACTTATGTTTCTGTTGTTGAAAAAGTTTTCCTGCCTTATTATGAAGATTTTGAAAAACTAAATTTCTCACTATACTTTTTTTTTTTTTTTTNCTTGGTAATGGTTTATCATTGGTCAAGGTTTCTAAATGTGTCACCCATAAAAATTTATTCTCCTCTCCACTTTTAGATTTCCAGACAGTGTCTATATCCTTGTTTTGGCTCATGCCATAAAATGCCTTCTCAGCTGATTTTCAAGGCCTGTGGCAAAATTTCCTGCACATGCCTATTGCTCAGAGGTATTTCATCTCCTTCTTCCAGAGCACTGCTCTGTGCTGCATTCCTGGCAAAGGTGATGAAAATCAAAAGAGACTGAGAGAATGTGAATCAGGTNTAAATTTGAGGTTTGGGAATCGAGACAAACAGAACGTACATAAATGAGAACCTCTGTGATATAAAGAGTGTCAGTCACCAAGTCATAAAGCTTAATGTATTGTAACCCATTAGTGGTAATTCTGGCTATATCTGGCAGTTGGAAAGGCCTAGATCAAAATATTTTAGAAGGCTAAGGAAAGCCAAATTTACACTCAAGATTCAAAGCTGAGGTGAATTGTTTGCCTTCAAAGCCAAGAAAAAAAAGGAAGATGAATGGGAGCCACATGCTCAGCTGTGTGTGAGGCAGCACTGCCCGTGGTCTTATCTCACCCAATTCATGTAAGGCTGTTTGCCATGGCCAGCACTGTGACTGCCTCATGGCCTATGGCAGACTAAAATCAGGCTCACAGCATGATTTCCTCTGAGGAGGTGCTGGGGAGGGATCCAGCACAAATGTAACAAGCTCAAATCCGTCCCTGGGGCTCAGATTTGGGTTCCAAGGGAGACGTACTGTCTGTTCAGTTCATCTCTTAGAGGCCATGCAAGTTAAGCTTCTGCCTGAATGGACATTTCTGGGAATGCTTGTATTTGTATACAAGGCACCTTTTGCCATCACTGGGATAATGGGAATGGGCACATGTTCAGAACCTTTTGAGGGAGCCCTCTTGAAACCTTTTTTCTGCCTGTGGGTGTCTTTGCAAGTGGATCAGTGAAAATCTTGGAATTATTTTGAAATACCCCTTTTATTAAGTAACAGAAAGCAGAGTACCTATGGCCTGGTACCTTTGGAGTTCTTTTTTTTCTCTGAATGCTGTTCAAGCTCAATGTTGTGCAGTCCCTCTTATGTTATGCTTTATGGGAAGAAAGTGGATCTCACAACAGCTGTTCAGGTTTCCAGCAAGTTTCAAGAAAAGCAAGGGATTTTTGGTGATTTTCAGTGAAAAACTTCACCCAGCTCTACAGAGTACTGCAAGGTTAAATCCATGTTTAAGGCCCTGCTGGAAACTAAGTGATGCATTAGCAGCTCACAGCTCCCATTCATTTCTGTCCATCCATCTTGTCCTAAGGGGGAAGATGATGTTTCATCAATGAAGCAACAGAGTTGCTGTTTTCATTTAAATATAAAATCAATAATTTGAAAATAGGCATACATTTACTTATGTTTCTGTTGTTGAAAAAGTTTTCCTGCCTTATTATGAAGATTTTGAAAAACTAAATTTCTCACTATACTTTTTTTTTTTTTTTTTTAAATTCAGTATTAGAGCTGACCAGTAAACTTTGATTAGAAAGGCATTTTAAAGAAAAAATGATTTTTAGGAAGCCTGCAATGTTTCCCTAGCTAGTATTTCTTTTGTTTTTTTCCCCACAGATTTGAAACAAGTCACATTGTTCTGTGAAATGCTGTGAATTGTCTTGAGTTTGCAGGGTTCAGGGAGTCCTTTCCCCTTCTCTTTCTTCTCATGGGACAGGGCTTTTAGAAAAGGGTTTGTCCCGCTGAGTCTGTTTGGAAGTCACAGCACCCTGAATTTGTTCCATCCTTTTGCTCACAAAGATCAATGAGGTAATCATCAACTCTGAGCTGAAAATTATCAAATGAACCTAGCAACAAGATCAGTTCATTGTGCCAAAATCTGATCACTTCTGCAAATGCTGAAGTGATTCATCCTGATATTGCTCAAAAATATACATCCCAAGGTTTGCCCTGGAATGGGATGAGAAACATGGATTTAAGGGCAGCATTTGCTGTAGTCTGGATCTTCTGGACTCAGCTCAGTTAGGTTTGGAAGAATAGCCCATGGAGGAGTGTCCATACAACATCCTCTCTCACCTTTACAGTGCAGACTGGACTGAATCCAAACCTCTAAAGGTCACTGAGCTTTTCTCAGTGCTCAGTTATGGAAGCACATGTAACCTCTGTGGTTTCATAGTGAGAAGTGATGCCTTGTGTCTGGCAGGGTGATAAATGCCTGTGCCTGGGGCCACTGGCACTGTACTTCAGCTTGTACATAGTCATGCAAGAAAGTCTCTCTCAAGACTCCTACAGGGATCAGCCCTTTTCCTGCTCACTTGAGTGATGGCTCCGTCTCCAATTTCCCTCAGAAAATGCAACAGAAATAGTCACTGGTTTTCAGTGAGCAATTACCCAAATAGCAGTGCCTTGGGCATGGAAAGCTGAACAGATTTTTGCTTTTCTAAAACAGCACACAAAAAGCTCCCCTTTGGAGCTTTCATCGGGATCATGTAAGTAGTACTTCTAGGGCTTTGCCTAGTGCTTTTTTTTTTCAGTCTTCTGCCTCTTGGTGGTGTGTGTCTGCTATGTATTTTGCTGCTGATATGCTGCTGAGAGTCACTCAGCTTGCTGCCTCTGCATTATCATTATATCTGCAGTGGGAAACGCTGTGACTGAATGAATCAATATCACATATGGCCTGATTCTAGGGAGGTAGACTTAATTAGTGCAAGCCATCACTGATAATGTGTTTTTCCATTGTTAGGCCAAATCTGTCCAAAATTGTCATTGTCCATTGTCTGGGACTCAGTCCATGTGGTAAGAGTTTTCTCAAGCGCTCAAAAAAATTGTTGATTCAAATATGAGCCAGTCTGTCTCTCAGTGAAAGAATTCCCAGGCTTGATCCAAACAGAGGGAGGTAAGGGGGGGAAACTGAGTTTTGTGCTGCAAAATAATAAAACCATTGGATTTACTTAGTCCCACTAGGCTAACAGGGTCTTAGGTTTTCATCCACAGAGACTTCTATGAGGATGTGGTGCTTAGGGTTTGTGGCTCTGATACTCTTTGCACATTGTTATTACTGCAGCAGCTGTCTCTAAATACTGCATGTCTGTTTGCATGCATCTTCTTTTAAAGATGTGTATTAAAACAGTTAATAGAGGTATGCACAACAGAGTTTGACTCTGTTACCCTCTGAGGAAAACCAAGGAAAAGACTCTAAAAGCTCTCCAAGATCTGCAAAGCCGATGTTTGTTTCCTCAAGGCACAGTGAGCCCAGCAAGGAAACACCAGGCAGAGGCAGTCCTGACGAAGAAGGTGTGCTGTCCTCATCCAAATCAGAGCAATGCTGAACACTCTTCTCAGCCTGCTTGTGTCCCCACTGTCCTGGCACCAGCACAAGTGGTACACATGGGTTTTCATCAGGGACTAGAGGGGTAGAAATCTTTGAAAAACTCTCTGCTTGAAAACATCACCTAAAACGAGATTGGTTTAATTTGTTGACTTCATCTTACTATAATATTACACCTACACTATAGAGGAATCAATGGATAGGAGTCACTAAATTCTAACTCACTATAGGATCTTTCAAATTAACTACTGTTAATTAACTAATGTTGTTTGGTTAGTAATCCTTGGCACATGCATAAAAGAATTGATTACTCTAAGCAGAGACGATGCCAGTCTTGTTTCTGCCTCAAGGCTCAGCAAAGCTTCAGGGCAGCCCATCCCAGACCCACCCTATTCCTGGTGCCTCAGGAATCCCCATGGGGCAGGAGGTGGCTTTCAGGGCAGAGATCAGACTCAGGGGGCAGGCAGGAGGGTAAAAGCATGTCTTTAGTCCCAGCTGCTCCTGAGACACAGAGCAGTTTTGTCTTGTGCCCTGGGCACACAGACAGCAGCAACAACTGGGCCAGAGCCCTGGGAAGCCCTGTCCCTCCCAAGCGATCAGCAAAGCTGGGATCTGACAGGGAAGGGTTTCAAGAAAGAAGAGAAACCTTCTGGGGAGCACAGACTTGTGTGCAAGGTGGGCACCAACTGCTGTGTGCACCCTCCCTTGGGAAGTGCAGAAGGGACCAGGCTTACTTTCCACATATGAAGCCTTCGAACCATGCAGAACTGCCTCAGGATGGGCTGGTCCTTGCTGGTGCATGCAGACACTGTGGGCCAGCAGGGCCCCAAACCCAGGGCGAGTTGTGCACCTGGCTGGAGGTGATCAGAACAAAGGCCAGGTGCAAAGGTCTCATTCGAGAAGAGGAAGATCACCATCACAGTCCCAAAGAAACCAAAGCCTGTTTGGAAAGGATCCTACCTGGAGTCCATCCATCAACCAGCTCTGGCATCCAGCTGCTGTACCTCTCTGCCTGTGTACACTGTATCCCTTTGCCAGAGGAGCAGTAAAATATGTGCAGTAAAATTACTTGTGAGAGTCCTGCAGGAGTTTATGTGCAGGAATTTCATTGCAGAGAAGTTACCCAAAAAAATCCTCACTAAGAGCTATAAATCAACTCAAGCAACTTCCACATCCAGGGAGCCAAATGGCTGCAAATTCAAGTGTCCATGCCTGCACGTCCCTGGTGTGGAGGGCAGACATCCCACCCATCCCAGGGTGAACGGGAGGAAAAAGAAACTAGGAGAGCAATTGGATCAAGCAAAACCTTTTTTTCCATAACTGGGCAGCAAAATGAGAAAATGATTTTTCTGAATCATGTTAAAATATTATTTCTGGAAGCCTGGGGTTTTCTTAATATGAGAAGCAGAAATAGCCTCTAGAATTTGTTTTCCTCTTTCAGAGAAGTATAAAATTAGCTGCTAAATGATTTTCTTCTGTGCTGGCTAAAAAAAAATTCAGAGATTACTCACATTTGACTTAATTTGAATAAATGTACTATCACTGACATGATTGCTAATTATCCCTGTACTCAGTTACTCAAATTAGCATCCTATGAATTGATCAAAATGGATGAGCTATGTCAGGGAAAATATGTTTATTTGCCTAAACCTGCAATCTTATACAGATAGCTGCATATAGCAGGGCTTCAGCCTTTGACAAGGTGAGACCATGCTGCCATTTCACAGCATTTAGCACTTTTCCTACCTTGGGTTAAAGGGAATGAAGCTGGCTGCCCTCCCTTCCCAGCAGATGGCAAAGAGACTGATGGTACCCTTTTCATAGAACCTGACTGTGAAAAATGAGCTGGACTCACTCAGCTGCTTCAGCCCCTGTATTCTTCACTTTTTTGTTCATATCTTAATCTCATTATTACATTTCTTCATGAAACTACATCACAGAGAAAGAAAAGATGTTGAGTTANAAGAAAATTTGGAAAAGGGCAGTTTCCTAAGCAACAAGAAATACAGAAATGTGCTGAGACAAGTCAGGAGAAAAAAAAAGAGAAAAATAATGAGTGGAAAATTTACACTGGGGCTAGATTAATATAAGAGGTGAAGACACAGATGTGTCTTTTCCTAATGATTCTTTCTGTGTAACTCAACATCTTTTCTTTCTCTGTGATGTTGTTTCATGAAGAAATGTAATAATGAGATTAAGATATGAGCAAAAAAGTGAAGAATACAGGGGCTGAAGCAGCTGAGTGAGTCCAGCTCATTTTCACAGCTTTCAAGATGTCAGTGGAGATGCACACAGATGCTCAGCACCTTTGAAGACCATACCTTTAACAATTCCAGATCAAAAATGTTCCCTACAAGTCTATCTAATTGGTTCTTCACTGAATTTTTCTTTAGATTTTATTTAACCTGCCATAAGTGAGAACTCGGCCTGGGGTTCTTCAGTTAGAGTTCAGATAAAGAATAATGTTTGATGTGAAGTAGGACTGAAATCAGCTCACTTTCACAGAGTATCTTGGCTATATACCAATCAAAAGAATTAACACTTGCTCCTAATTAGCCAAAGGGGAAATGTCACTGAACATGTCATGAAGAGCATATCCTTTTAAGTAATCTTGATAAAAACACTTCCAGCAGCTATAAAGGCACGGTGCCAGGTGAAACAGACTCAAAAGTTATAAAAGGCATCCTATAGATCCAAGTTATAGAAATCATAAGTTACATCCTTTTCTGCACAACTTTCCATCACCTGCATTTGGCTCTCTTTTGCCAAGATTGCTGTTAAGAATTATTTTACTTCAGAAAATTAATATATGAGCAATATTCTAAAATGGTTTGATTATGTTCACTGTTTCTGGCTTTGCATAAATAAGTGATTATATCCAACCTCTAACGATATTTCCCTCCCTCCATTTTCACCTTTTTTCCTTTTAAAAATCACTAATTGTCCTTTGCAATATTTCCTAGTGTAGATGTTAAAATACATCACAGGCACAACATGTGCTATGCCCCAGAACCCTTCTACACCCCGACGTGTACCGTTAGTGGGAGGAGAGGCTGACTGGTGCCCTGATTATTGGTGCATCTCATGTATTATGTAAACAGCCAGGAAACGTGACATACAGCATTACTAAGAGATCATCTGTTCACTTGTGGGAGTCCAGAGCATTCATTTGGATACCCTGGACAGACAGAAACCTGAACAACAAGGTTTGAGACCTGTGGAAGGGGGTTTGAAACCTGTATAGGGAGGTCTGGGATCTGTACAGGAGGGTTGGAGACCCTGGCACAGAGCCCAGAAAGGGAATGGCTTTGACTTTAGTCCATGGGAAAGACTTCCAACATTGAGAGAGGAATTGCAAGCCACAAAAGTGTAATAAAGAGTAGTATAGTTTTCACATTTGGGTTTTTAGAATAGGGGTGAATGGGGACAAGATGGAGGAATCTGAGCAGTGCCCTGGGGTCTTCTTCTTCTTCTTCGTCTCCATCTTCTGCATTGACAGTGGCACAAAGTAGCTTTAGAGAGATTGGGTCAGTGTAGAAATGACCTGTTTAGTACAGAATGTAGATATTGGTGTGAAATTGTAAATAACAGACACGTAATAATCTGTATGAAAGATGATGAGCCTCCATTGGAGGAGGAGTCTTCTCCTGGTGCTCGAGCTGGACAGATCTTGGCCAGGCACAGGGAAAAACAAAAAGATAAGAAATAACAAACAACATGAAGAACCTTGAAAACTGATCATCTGAAGACTCTGGTTTATTTCTGCATCTGGCTTGGGGCTTTCAGAGGGCAAAGGACTCTAAACCACCCAAATCTCGGGAAACCAGCCAAACTCGAGATTCACTCAATTTTTTGGCTAATCCAGTTAAATTTTCTGATCCTGTTGAAGCGTGTAAAGCCCTTTGCCTGAGTTACCTTTAACGAGTCTGAGTTATTCTTTGTTTTGTGACCTGAGCACAATAATGCCATTTAAGCCTCAGAGTGACATATTGCAGTGTCAAAGGTGACTCCCCATTTCTGCATGTAAATCTAAACATTCATAAACCTGGGCTCAGCTCTTAAGAATTACTTTAAGTCCTCAAATAAAATCCCTGCCACTTACCTTTTGTAATTAATGATTGTAATTAATGTCCATACTCTTCTTAAGTAAAAGTATCAGTTAAATTAGTTCTATTAATGGTACTGTGTTTGTTATGCAATGTCATAAATATAACACACTTCAGGGAATTACATCACTGCTTTTTTCCATTAGCTTTTTGTATTCTCTAGAAAGCATCTTTTCCTCAGCTGGTCTAAAACTGCCACTCTTTCCCCATTCTTGTCTGCTTTGGTGCTACCATTACAACCCCCTCCAGGGGAGCCATGGAAGGGCTTGGTGGTGATGCTCACAATCACCACACTTCTCCCCAGGCCCTCAGCATCTGTACTTCCAATTTAATCTTTGACTTTCAGGCTTTGCTGCCTCTGGCTGGGTTTGCCAGACACAAATAGGCTCGGGATATTCCCTTCCCTTCCCTTCCCTTCCCTTCCCTTCCTCCCATCCATCCCATTAATAGGCTTGTGGCAAAGGTTCTGCTCACATAGGATTTCACTGATGGTAAAAGCTGTCTGCATCTTTCCTCAGGTAACACAAACCTTTTCTCTCAAAGCGAAGCAACTGAGCACTGATGAAGAACAACCCTTTTGGTACTATATGTCACAGCTTTAATTGAATCTCTCGCATTTCAGCAGGGTCTTTCAACTGCTTTGTGGACTCAGTGAGCTGATGAAAACATGAGCTGGAAAAAGAGATTAGTGTGGCTGCTGGCCAGGACAGCTCTGCTGCATGATATGTGTCACATCACTGTTTAATTGTGATTAACACTGATTAATCCAAACAACAACATCCTGCTTGTAGGATGTGGCTATTGTGTAAAAAAGCCATGTGATTAATTCAAGTGTAAGGTTCTGTTTGCATCTGGTGTAATTCTGAGTCCTGGTTCAAATCCCAGCTTATATGAGCAAGGTAAAGCTAATGCTACATCTGTATTAGCTCAGCAGGTAAAATTGCAAAAATCAAACCAGTTTTAAGTATACTAATTCTCAAAACCATGAAGAGACAGGAAGGGCCACTTCAGAACCTAAAACAAGGTTTTGTGCTTAAAATCTTCTCAGTCTTCCAATTCCACTGGTTGGTGTTCTGAAAGGCAGTTATCCTTACCTACAGCAATTCGGTTCCCTTATGCTCCTGGAAAGTGAGGTCTACAGCAGTACTGTGTATTGTCGACTCATTTGTGCCTCATCCTACCGTCCTGCCATCCTGCTACAGGACAGAACTTCTGTCCTGGAGCAGGAGGGACATGGCTCCAAGAAATGGCACCATGTTCCCCAACCTGGAGCAGATTTCTCCTCAGAAATGTAGGTCAGTGAGTTGTCCCTTAAATCTGCTTCACAGCAGCATTGAAAGGTTATGGATCCAAATAAGGTTGAAACAAAACCCACTAACATTTATTTATTTTCTCAAACACAGACCAGTTTCTGAAAATAAATACTCTTATTAGTGCAGTTGTGAACCAGACATCTAGAAATTTTTGCAAGGGTATGTAGTGATAGGAGGCAGAGTGGCTTTAAACTGAAAGAGAGCAGATTTAAATTAGATGTTGGGAACAAATTATTTACTGTAAGTGTGGTGAAGTCTTGGCTCAGATTGCTCAGAGAAGTTGTGGATGCCCCATCCCTGTGAGTGTTCAAGGCCAGTTTGGGTGGGGCTTTGAGCAGCCTGGTCTTATGGAGGGTGTCCCTCTCCGTGGCAGGGGCATTGCAAGCAGATGATCTGTAAGGTTCTTTCCAACCCAAAGCTTTCTATGATTCTATCAGTAATACCTGTGGAGCTGAAGTCTGCTCCACAGAGTGGCTAATTTGGTCCTGAGTGCCCAAGTGGGACAGGGCACCCCTTTCACTTTGTGACAGTCCAGGATTTCCCATAAACCTTGCCTCACTACGAGCAACTCATAGATTTCTTCTTTCTTTTGAATGATCAAAACCCCCTCATTTTTTTTTTTTTTTAATCTCCACTGAAAGATCTGATTTAACTCCATTTTTAATGTTCTTTTCCTTTATGCTCATACTTCCTGAATCCCAAAGAACGCTCCTTGCTCTTTGCAGGCTCACTTCATATTCTATTCTGTTTGAGGTGAGTATTCACTTCACTGTGTAGTATTCACCTACAGTCAACAGCTGCAGCTCTGATCTTACAAGCATTGATCGCCTCCTTGAGAGGCAGGTTCCAAATGTTATTTGTACTTTTGACCTGAGCAAATGTCAAGTTCTGTCCACGTTCAAGACCTTGATTCCTCTGCATGCATGGCTGAACTAAGGAGGTCCTTTCATTCCTCAGTACATTGTCTGCTGGTTGAGTCTTGAAGAATGAGAGGCATTTAAAATGTCAGGTTACTAAATTATGGACATGAAAACCTCAGTATTCAGTCTCCCTCTGAATGAGTGAGTAGCAAAGGAGGAAGGTAGGAAAGAACAGGGGTTGCAGGAGTCATTATTTGTCTCTTTTCTGCTTGATTTCCATTTATTTGGTTATTTCACCTAGAGCAGAATTTAACAATAGAGGGGAATGAGGGAATGTCAGGAGTACATCTATGTTGATCAAGTAGATCATCAAAACTTCTTAACACAATAGTTTCCCTGGGTAACAGAGTAGACACTATTGACTAGGGCTCCCAGGACAGCTGGAAACTCGGTGACTCAGGAGATCTATAGTTGAGAAAGTTGTCGAGGACTTTATGAATGAGCTGAACATCATTATCCACACAGATTCTCATCATCCATCCACAGAAAGGCGGGATGAGGGGCACTGCTTGTCTTGAAAGAATGGTTTCCCTACTGCCTTCAGTGCTGTTACTCTCCTGCCATCCTCTTGGTCTGCTGGTTGCCTCCCTCAGTGTCCTTTGGAGAGTCAACCCTCTTTGAAGGCTGGCAGCCACTTCTGTTGGCATGGCTGCTTCAAGGAACCTCCATGCTTCCATGACCATGTCTGTCACTACTTTCCACCATAATTAAATGCATTTTCCAGGTGCTTGTTGAAAATAAACTCTGGTCCTCCTTTCAGGCGCCAATCTCAGCATTTTACTGCTCAGCTGAGGCTCTTCACTGCCTTCTCTCAGCTGCTTCAGATATAGCCTGGTCTTGACTTTTGCTCAGATTGAAACTGGGTGTGCACCCACAGAGCTGTCCTCTGGTGCTCTTGCTCAGACCTTGAAAAATTTGTTTTGCCATTTTCATAGCCGCAAAGAATGTTGATGTTAAAAATCATTTCTAAGCACATCATTTCAACCATGCCAAGTCTTTGTGAATATCTGCCTACTAGGTAATTTTTGTCTATTACATCCACTGTCTTCAAAGCTCTTCAGGATTTACCTTTACAGACACTGTTGCACTGTGAAAGTAAATACTCAGTGACAGAGCTCAAGCTCCTCTCATATGTGCACAAAAGGAAAAATTATCAAATTGAAATAACTCAGACCTGTTGAAAATGTGGAGAAACACCTGCAAAAACCTTGCTGATTTAAACATTTTCTGAGCTACAGACTGAGCTTTCTAATGCAGAACACACTAGTAATCCCAGAAAGTAATAAAATAAACTATGCAGAACAATTTTCTTTGCAGAAGGCCATGTCAGGATGTGATGTCAAATGTCCCTAAAATAACACATGCAATATCCATCTTCCTCCTGAGCAGGGAACTGCCTACTCCTGGAGGGGAGAAGAAGGACAGTGCAGGGGAAGTTCTTGCTGGAGATTGATGAAGCAATTGCTTAACTGCTGAATTGAGAAAAACTATCCCAAACCATCTTGGGCAGAAAGAAAAAAAGAACGAACATTTTTGGCATGTATAAAGATATCTAAATATACAAAATGACACTGTAAGAATTGATAAGTGAAGGCATCACGATGCTGAGGTACCTTGTATTGATCAGAAAAACATGGGAAGTCCCCTTTTACAACTGCTGAAATGAAAGCTTTAATTTTTGTTGTTATGTTCTTCTTGATTCCAATTAAGTCTTGAAAATCAGCTGTTTGCTGTGATTCACAAGCTGGAGAGGAACAGTGCAACTGAATCAGCACATACACAGAAGGCTTCTTGGCTGAAGAGGCACTAGAAGGAAATGCAGATAAGAGGTCTTTTGTTTGGGTGAATCTTTTCTTACAGAAGCAGATATTTTTCTAGCTGTAGTTGCTAGAGATGTTCTTTCTTACATGAACATGCCTAAAAATCTGTTAGGAATGTTAGACAGTTGTCACAGTGTTGAGATTTGGGATGTGAGAGTGTAGCATGGGTTTTTATTTTCATCTGAGTAAAATGGCTGGATAACATTCTGCAGTAGTACAGCATATAAATAATTCAGCTGCTCAGAGAGTTTTATGAATAAAAAGAGGAATTATTTAACACCACTTTTAAAATTGTAATTAGACCAGCTACCCACTCTTAAAGTCCTTGGCTCTAATTTAATACATATTTTTTCCTTGTGTCTCGCTTTTTCATCAATGATAAATGTAGGATTTTTCCTTCAGGAGTTAGTGTGTTTGTTTTGACATTGATAAAACCAATCTCTTTTGTTAATTTTTAACTAAATGAGCAGAATATGTCCTTCTGTCTTCTTTGTTGCTACAGCTTCTTCCAGCATTCACTGTATGATAACAGAGGAAGAAAAAGAACTCTGTGTCAGAAATGCAGATGATATGTATTTACCAATGTCACCAGGTAATTTGAGTTCTAATTTTCTTTGCTTAAATTTTAGCCTCTTAGAGAGTGGGCACTATATTTAGACAAAAAACTGCTTCCCATCTGTTTTTGCAGGGTGCCACCAAAAGTTACCCCTCTGATTTACCAAGCTGTTGAACACCAGCTGGTGTTAACAATCATGTTCACACAACCCTACCAAAAGTGGTTTAAATGGCTTTTGTCACCTGGAAGCCATTTCCTCCAGAGCTGAAAACATTAAATTGGTGTGAGCACTCCAGGCTGCTTCACAGCAAAGTAACCATAAATTAACTTAAATCACCTTCAGTGTCAGAGGTCAGGGAGCATTGGCATAAGGTGAGAACTGCCAAAAGGTAAGCTAAATTATAGCCTGCAATTACCTTACATTTTTTTTAACTTACATGGAATAGAAAGCACTTTTCGAGTCATACAATTAAAAGAGGAAAACAAAAGATATGGAGTCACCAGTATGGGGAGAGAGAGGCAGTTTGAAAATGTGGTCCCCATATTTTCATGGTCCCCACCTAAATGCTTAAGGTTTTTTTTTAGTGGAATATTTCTGGAATATGATGATAAAGGCAGGGTGAACGGTCAGAAGCAGGCTATGGAAAGAGAAATCTGAGGAAGGACTAAAAATCAGCTTCATGAGGAACAGCATAAATCCAGTTTTTGCAAAAACTGGTTTTAGAAGTGGTGGGTGTGATAGCAAGAATCTCAAGTAAATCTCTTGAGCTGGGAGAGGTGATTGGGAAAGTGAGCCAGGCAATTGCAAGTGCAGCTTAATATTCCTGTTAATGTGGCTGTGGACATTATTTATTAGCACACAGCCAGTCTGCGTCGCTCTGCTGCACTGAAGGTGACCCAGCTGTGTCTCTGCCTTTGCACAGGCTTAACAAAACACAGGGTATCCTGAGTCTGTGTGCTCCTTGTGGGTGTCCTGCTGCTGTCTCAGAGGATGCACTGGCGTGAAATGAGAGGCCAGGAGCATATGGAAACTGTGGTGCCACAGAACAGATTGAATTGGCTGCTAGGAAAAAAAAAAAAAAAAAAAAAAAAAAAAAAACGCAATGAGGAGGAAATGAGGATAGCTGCCAAACCTACTGACTAGACTGAGCACAGAAAAACACCCCAAGAAACGTCCTCTATGTGGGTAATAACGTCCCACTTGATAGGCTTTTACAATTCTATTGCAAAAATGTCAAATATCGATTTATTTGTACAATGCACTCACCGAGATATATCATACATTTCCTGAGAAGATGAGGTTCACCATGCTGCAGCCTGCAGCATGACCTCTTGGGGTTGTCATGGACCAGTATTGTGTTTTCAATTTATGACCATATATCATTAACCAGAGAGACCAACACTACCCTAGCAATGCTTTGTTTAACTGACAATCTTATGACATGCTGGAAAATATGAATAACAGTATTTGACCATAAGGTATAAGTTAATAGAGGAAGATGCAGAGCACACAAACCACTCCTGATCTCCTTTCTCTTTCTTTGTTCTGCTCAGTTTTCCCATGCACAATGAGCATGCCTGCAGCCCAGCCTCAGCTGTCATGGGACTTTCTGTGCTATTTGTAGGAGTAACTATTGATTTTAGGATCGTAGAAGATTGATCACTGCTGAAGCTGTGTGTGGGACTGAGGTGCCAAAATCTAATTCAGGGACTTCCAGGCAACCTGTGATGGGATCCTTTAGTTATTAGTGAAAAGCAGTATTTTTGTTTCTATTTTTCAGGTAATCACTTGTATCTTTCACAAAGTTTGTTTCCATTTATCCCACTGTACCAGAGGAGAGTTGTGTTTAGTCTCTTATGCTGGCTGATATATATGTGCATATATATATATATATATATACACAACAAGAGATTGAAGAAATTCCTAGAACAGTTTTCCTTCCAAACTTCTTTTTCACATAAACTGTTTTTACTCTTTTTCAATATGAATTTTAATGACATTTTAAAAGTCAGAATGTACCATTTAAATTTTTTTTAATGACAAAATATTGATTTTTTACCTTATTCTTGATTTAGATAAGTTACATTCAAATATAAATTTCAAAACACTTTTTCCCACACTGTTAATAATTTTTTAATGCAAACCTAATTCTTACAGAATAATCCACATGACCAAAATCAAGAAAATAATTAGGAAACATCAAATCATAGAACAATTTGTGTTGGAAAAGACCTCTAAGATTATTGAGTCCAACCGTTAACCCAGCACTGTCAAGTCCACCACAAAACCATGTCCCCAATGCCACATCAACACATCTTTTAAATACCTCCAGAGATGATGAGTCCACCACTTCCCTGGGCATCTTGTTCCAATGCCTGCCCACCCTTTCAATCAGGAAACCTTTCCTAATATCCAATATAAACCTCCCCTGGCACCACGTGAAAGCATTTCTACTGAAGCACCATAAAGTAAACAGAAAAAACTGTTGGAACATAATTTTTTGAATGCCTTCTGTTGTTTCAAAATACAGTGAGAACTTTTTGTGTGCCATTAGTGTTAATTTATCTGTAAATACTATGTAATATCTTTATATATTATATTAAGTACATTGGGATTAATGTACTATAAGATATTATTTTGCTCTAACATTCTGAAGGTGGAAAGTTTCTTGTTGAAACAAGTGCTAAGTCCAAATAAAAATACATTTTAATTATCTCCATGGAAATGTAGAAATTTCAGCTTGGCATTCAGAGGTGGAAGAAAATCTGTTAAAACCACCAAGAAGAAAACTTGATTTTTATGTAGAAGTGGATACCTGACTTATTGTTAGTTCTAGTAAGCTTCTGGAAGATGGTGGGGTCTGAAAAAGTCTGTCCTTATTGGCTGTGCCACAGCAGAATGGCTGTGTAGGTAGCCTGAGCAGCACTAAGTGCCCTGATCCTTCCATTTCAGCTGCCACTTGCTGCCACCCTTTGAGGACCCTCTTCTCCCACCCTTGCCCTTGGTGAGAGTAGTTTCAGGTAGTATAAACCCAATACAAATGAACAGTGTACAAAGTACTGCTGATAAGCAGGTATAATCCAATTGATTTTATTTTATTATTAATCACAAAGTTTGTGCAAGGCTTTTGCACAATTTTTGCATCAGAAATTTAGGCAATTCAGCCAGTGGATTAAATGTCAACCTTGAACATTCATTCACGCACAAAGCCTTTAGGACCAGAATATTGAAAAGATCTCCTGAACATAAAAGCTCAAGACACAATAGGCATGTCTTGCTGCTTAACTAACACATTTCTGAAGAGAAGAAAATTTCATGAGCAGCTCATGAAACTGTTTTCACAAAGAAGCTCTTCTTAGGGGACCATGGGTAGAATTTGCTAAAGATAGCTACCTTTTCTAATCCATTTCCTTTGAGCTAGAAAGTCTCACTCTATACTAGAAATAGTAATTGGTGTCAACCAAGATGAATAATATAAAACTTTGATCCCAGGTTCAAACTGGTAAAATCATAGTGAGCTTGTAGTGTTAGTGTCATGACAGTGAATCCTATTTTTTTTCAATAATGTGGTAAATCGGGATATTTCTTGCAAAGCAAGAAATTTTGTTAAAATGAAAATAGTTGGCTGTATCCACTGTTCAACTTACTGCTTTTCAAAATTCTTTGTCTAAAGGGATGGTTACTTCTGGAGGAAGATGTTGGAGGAAGTCATGGGAGTCTTTAGAACATAATAGAGATTACTGACTGGCAGAAAGCCTTCAGGCTATGAAATTCTTCCACTGAAGAATTTTTAGATTAGATTCTCCAAGCATTCTGTCAAAATCTTCTGATAAATGCATCTGAGAAACAGAGGATATGAAGTGTGGAGCCAAGGAAAACTACGTTATTTTTTAAAAAGTACTGGGTTAAAATTAATAGATCTAAAAGATTGCTCATTGACTCTTGGAAGGTTTTCCTGTCTCTTCCTGAGAATGTCATATAACCCACATTTTATTATTGGACTGAATTATTGCAGCATGGTCTTATTTAAAGGCCATACACCTTCCAATTACAGCAGCTGCTGCAGATGGAAGAATAATTTTGCCACTGGTACACTCTGTAATGAGGATGTGAGATCTGGAGGTGGGGAGGAAATGTGTGTCTTCTCAGAATTTTTATTATGGAATAAGATCTTCTTCGAAGAGCCTACTTCTGGGAATTGCCCCTGAGGAAGACTAAACACCAAGTGTGGGACAAGCAGTATACATAAAACTCACAAATAACCCAATGTTCTTGTCCTTAAAATGACTCATTTTACCTGATCCTGAATTTAGAGGTGTCTAGAAATGATCTATATGATGAAGGGAATGGTTGTTTACTAACTCTCACAATCAGATTGCTCTGATATATGAGTGATCTTGGATAGAAAGTGATAAGCACAGGCATTGATCAAAACCACTTAGAGCTGCAGGAAGCCTGATGGAAGCAGGAATTACTGCTACTGCCACCTGTCACTTCCATTCCTTCAAACTGGGCATGTGTAGAAACAGCTGTCCAATTGAGATTTAAGTACCTATGGCAAATAAAAAAACTGAGTGCAGTAAATAAAATAGCTTATTCTGGTTATTATTGAAGTTGCCAGCTGAAAATTTTGCTACAATACTTTGGAATGGCTACAAATTGGTTTCAAATTATAGGAGTGGAGTGGAAGGTAACTGAACCACTGGTTTGGCTGGAGAAAAAAGTGAGTAGCACATCTGAGTCAATCCGTGGTAGAGTCAGCTATGCATGGACTGGCTGCCACAGGGGTATCCAGCTCACCTTTAGCTTTGGTGGAAACAATCAGGACTGGGCATTTTCTCATACCTGTAGCTCTACAGTGTGTTTTCCCACTGTGATAAGTTTTGATCCTGCTGAGCTTGGCCACCATTTTTACAGCAATATCTCTAAATTGATATTTCCACCTTTACTGTGGATTTGCACATGGCATTTAGAGCCACTTTCCCTGATGCACAACATGCCTTTGGGTGCCTGTCTATGTGCAGACTTGTATTGGAAATGGGCAATTTGTCTCCCCTTTCTCCAGCATGATTTAGGCTTTCAGGGGCTTTGTGAAGAATGAATACCTGGTGGTGGCTGAGTCTTGACAGCAACAATAACCAGAGCCATACCTTGCAAGTCCTGTGGTGGACCAAACTTGTGACACCAAACCAGGTGTCACAAACCTAATCCTTACTCAGTTTTCTTGCTCAGTCTGCTTTTCATTTCAAGTCCTTTCTGGGGACAGCTTGAACTGATGCTCAAGTGACTCAAAAAGAGTTTTGCCATTAAATTTTCTATAAGTATACCTTAAAAAGTAAAGTGAACAAAAAATGACCATGAACTTAGTAAAACCACATTTATTTAATAAAACCATTTCCTGAACAGATTCTGTGGTATTCATGCATTAAATACTTCAGAAGCTTGAAGGGAGATGTAATGAAAGGAGTAACATCAAAGACATTAATAGTCCCCATAAAGAAAGGTTGGAAAGTGTAATTGATATTTCTCAAATTATTTGCTTGGGAACAAAAGACTATTCATATTTTATTCCTTTTCTGAAAGACTATTATATCAGGTCGTGATGCAATGAGGTTGAGGATCTGATTGATAATGATTTTTATCCCGTTTGATTACTGTTTGCTAGGCCCACTGTTTGATGAACATGAATATCTGCAATCAGGAAAGTGGTGTTCGTAGCAGTAAAGTAAATGTGTGTGTGATAACAATTAAACTTCTCTTTCATTTCCATTACCTAATTTTTATCTCTCCATTTACCTATATTTTCCAACTTACTCCAATTATTTTTAAAGCTTTCACTGCTCACTTTTACTGCTGGTAAGAAGAAGCTGATGTGGCTGAGTGTTGCCAAGAGCAGCTCTGGAAGATTCAAACTGCTCTAAGGAGCATTATGACCAGGAACAATAGGATCAGCTAGGAACAACAAATAATGAGGCTTCCCTTAATACAAATTGATGTTTCCACAGTTGTTTTCCTTTCCTTCTCCCTTTCTGGAAAAAAAAAAAAAAAAAAAAAAAAAAAAAAAAAAAAAATTAAATATATAACATGCAGGGCAAGNAGGCATATTATAATGCTATCAGGTTACAGCAGGTCTGAAAATTGTGTGCATTGGGAGGCAAAGAAAAATGGAGTATTTTCTATTTCTTATGTTCTATATGATTCATTTGCAAGCTGGGTTGAAAAGCAAGAAGTAGAAAAGTAATGTAATGAAAAATTCATTGAAATTCTGCTTTCATCGCAATATGATAAGTATAATAAATAAAATAATAAAAGTAGGCTAGAAGCAGTAACTGGGAAGATAGAAGCAACTGTTGTCTTCTTCAGAAAGAAGCATTTCATAATCAGAGGTGGAGTTTTGCAGGTTGCACCTCCCTGACCCCACATGTCTGGATGGCAGGTAGAGCTGAAACCTGGGCCTTCCTTCACACCCTAAGACCTACTCCACTGCCTGGGGTCCACAGGGGATTCACATCTAAGAGAGACATTGCAACCAAGGAGTTCAGCTTTCCTAGGACATTTCCTGGGGATTGATCTCCCCAGCATGTTCACAGTCCATTACATACGGAGCTACATTTTTTGTTCTAGAGCCTTAAGTTTGTCAAAACAGGCTTAGAAGGAGTCAGAATTATTTTTTTTAATTTTCATTTCTGACCTGATTAAAAGCTAAAGGCTATAATCCCAAAGGCCCAGTGAGAATGAGAGGATGACTGAATGTGGAAACTCCCACAACCTGCTCAGGTCACTACTGTCCATAGCTGGGGAGGCAGAGCTGCAGGAATGCCCAGAGTCAGCTAGCAGTGACAGAAAGCCCCTGGGTCCTCAGGTTCACTGGATCCTGAAGCCTCTATCAAAACTGAAAAGCCAGAATCCATGTATATTTACGAATGTTTAGTATGCAATACAATTTTTCTTCAATTTCACATTAAAGTAACAAACATAAATTCAAAAAGCCCCTGCAATTAAAGGCAGTGTCAGAGGACAACTTATTTCATTTGAACCTATGATATGTCATTCTACAGCAGTTCCTATGCTAAAGCTATATTTAAGTACATCATACTGAGATGGGTTTTGAAACAGTAATTTAGTTACTCTTTTGAACACAACATCTTGATATCTGACTATTTATAATTTCACTTTGGACTCTGCAAAAGAAGTAAAATGAATTTTTCATTATGGTTTCATGTAGATTTCAGCCGGAAAGTTGGAAGTTGACTAAGTGGCTATATATATATAATTATATATTCTGGTAGTATCTCACTTTCAGAATTGAATGCTGTACAATCCCCAGGAACACCAAAAACATTTTCCCGTAAATTTTAAGCCACTTTTAATGTGAAAAGCCTTTCTAAATCTGAAGCATATTCAGCTGCCTGATGTGCCAGATAGAGACAAGAATTAATGTGTTGTTCTTGATTTTTTTGGAATAAACTGCATGAATTCACAGAGGCAGCAGACATACACTGCACACAAACCCAGGGCACTGAGTTTATGAAATGGTTGCTGTTCACCCTCCTGATAATTTACTGTTATTATCTCTACTTGCCAGGATATTTTTGCCATTTTGAGATAAACCTTGCTTTCAATTTTCTGACAGGCAGAAATGCCTTCCTTTTACTATCTTAATTTCTAAGGCTTTCAACAGCTTTTCAACACTTTTAGACTGCATCATCTGAAATTTTCGTTTGTCGGAGGGGAGAATAACATCATAACTCTGTCTTGTAATTACCTTATCACTCAAGAATGTGATTGCTCCAATTTTTTTGTGTGTGTATGTGAATACTATTAATATTTTTGAGACTTAGTGTATTCTAGGGTTCTAGCAGTAGACAAAACTCACTGTTTTGTCTTGCTTTAACATTTGTGAAATCACAAACTTGTTAAAAATCCCTTGCTGTTAGGATATCAACTACTATATGAAAGAGATAAGAAATGGCATCTAAGTCTGCCACAGTCTGTTTATTTGGGGGGTAATGATAAGCTTGTTTGGAGAATATCCAGAAAAATATTTCCTTTACATCTCCCTAGCAGCTTGCTACTTCCTCATCTGAGTCACCACAAAGCTACAGAAGACCCTTTGTAGAATGACAGACAATAAAGAGAGCAGACAATGTAAAAGAGAAAAGCAAGGAGCAGCAATGAGGGTGAAGCTCACAAGACGCGCCGCTGATCATAAACGTGCAGGGCGCTAAGCGGGGCAGGCACGTGTGACCAGCAGGGCTGCTGAGAGATCTTTCTGGCTAACAAAACAGTTACCTCCCTCCTCAACTAGTGGTACCTGTTCTCTACTACCACCCTTCAAGCACTACTGCTCCACTCAGAGGAACTGCCCAATCTACATAAGTTTACTCAACAACAATTGTGCCAGCATCCCACAATGATGGGACTCTAGGAACTTCAGAGAGATCCATTTTCTCTGTTCTTAAGTCATGCAACAGACAGTGACCAAGACATGGTGCAACAGATTCACATTACTAAAGTGACAGGAACACTTAAATGATTTCATGGCTAGAAAAGTACCTAACTGGTTCCAAAATGCATTGATTTGATATCAATAGTTCTTAAAATTGTATTTTAAATTAGGTGCTTTTGAGACTGAAGTGCTTTTGAGTCGCAGTATAAGTTAAACAGCCTTAAAAGAAACACTCAAAAGGATCATAAATCAGTATTTAATCATAAGAATTTTCATTTAATTTAGATGTGGGCTTGAACCAAAACCTCAAAACCAAATTTTGCATATCTTTTAACCTAATCTCTTTTTATTTGGATTTCAGTGGCCTTCTGACTGTTTGTATCATTTACGAGACTGCCTTCAAAGAGTTGTGTTGGCTAAATTGCAGTGAGGTATTTCTTCTTAACAAATCTAAAGATGATTAAAATAATATTGTTTTAAAGTATAATCGAGTACTGCTAAGGAGATATCGATTGTGCCCATCTGTATTTTTAGTATGCAACTTGGAGTGCAAAATTTGCCACAGCACCATGTCATGCTGTAACATGAAATAACATCAATGAGTTAGTAAAAGTTTTACATAAGAGACTTTTCTGCAAGAAAGCGGGAGCTCATTGAAATTTTCCATCAGAAAGAATAGTCTTTCTGTAGATATTTCTGTCAGGAAAATCCACGTGACCTACTGCATGTGTAAATTTTCATGCCTGCCCCAGGTATTTCAAAGTTCTGTGCTTGTAATCCCACTTCTGCATTGATTCAAGTTTCTCATGCCCATGAAATAATTATAATAAATATATAAATATATACGAATTCTATAAATAATTAATTATAAAATTTCATCTTATTTGGCATATGCACCGTTTCTCAATAAGCTTAACTATATAGGAAAGATATTCATCTGTGCTATTCCATTACTTAGCTCGTTTGAGGTAGGAATAGATTCTGACATAGGTGTTAAATTTCTTAGAGGGTTCAGTTTCCATTAATTTTAATTCCTGAACTATCTAGCAGATTGAATTGTAAAATCTCAGAAATTCATTTGGCTCTCAAAAGAGTATTAATATTGTAAGGGGAGGTTATGTTGTATTTCTGATACACAAAAGAGAGAATGAATCTCTGTTTTAAACAAAAATTTATGGTACTGTTATAAATCTGTATTACCTTTCAATGCATTCATGGTTTTACTTCCACAATTACCTGAGACTGACTGTAAATAGGCAAGATTTACTCCCAGAAGTAGAACTGAAAAGTCCAGCTCCCTCTGCTAGACAAGTCACAGCCAAGGAAGATTCTTTTGGACTTTATGATCGACACATAGAGAATCTCACTTTATTATGCCTTATTTTTTTCACTTTGTATTCTCACTTGCACTTTGTAGTCACATTAATAAAACCACAGGAATTCTGCAATCCCCACAAGTCTGGGTGTAGGATTGTTACTTGGCACTTCATCCTCCTCACTGCAAGGCACCATGACAGGCATACATCATTATGAGGAGGATTGTTAGGAGTAAAGACTTAATTTTTTTTCTGAAACTCAGACCAAGAATAAAATATTACATAGGATTATAGAACAACTCAGGTTGGAAGGAACATCAAAGATTATTTAGTTCCAACACCCCTCCAAGGGACAGCAACATCTAGACCTGGTTGCTCAAAGTCCCATCCAATCTAGCCTTGAATCCTTCTACGGACAGGGCACCTACAACTTCTGCGGGCAACCTGTTCCAGTGCCTCACCACCCTGAAAATAAAGTATTTCTTCCTAATACCTAATCTAAACCTGCCCTCTTTCAGTTTAAAGCCATCCCCCTTTGTCCTATCACAACTCGCCCTTGAAGAAAGGTCCTCTCCAGCTCTCTTGTAGGTCTCCTCTCTTCTGATGTGATAAATCTTCCCTTCTCAGCCTGCAAGGCAGTGAGGTGGTTCTGAAAGGGCTTTTGGGGGACCCTCTTCCTCTTCCAGGTTCTCACTGTTGTGATCTTCCATTCTTCTGTGTTACCAGCCCCCTCCCTCCTTTCTGTGTGTGCTGATAGGGGAGCTTTAGGCTGCTTGACCAAGGCTGGGCTCGGGCCCAGCTATCCAACTCCTTCTCAGTCTCCTTGGCATTATGCAGCCTTCTCACCATGTCCTGCAGCTCAGTCAGCTGCAGCAGGAGGGACAACTTTCCCAGGCAGGTCTGCTGACTGCCCCTGCCCCAGGAGAAAGATCTCGGCACCTCTGCAGCCTGAGGTCTGCACAGCAGCCTCCCCCTTCAGCAGCTCCCTCTGGGTGGTTCAGATCCCCCAGCCATTGCTGCAGCCTGTGCTCCCAGACAAGAGAAACCAGCAGAAGTTTGGAAAAAGAGCTGGTGTTGCTTGTTAAATTAATTGCAGTCATTCATATTTGTCTCATTAAAGAGAGGGTATAAAATCCCCTAAACTAGCAAAAGATTTGTTAATGTAATTGTCATCAGGATCTGGTCCATAGCGCACAACAAATGCTTCACAAAATAATGAATCAACAGGGGCAATATGGGACCTTTTATGCAATGAATCATAATGGTATTGATCACTGCAGTAATTTATCATACTTGTCTTGCTCCTGGCATTTGCTCATTGAAAAACAAAGTACTGATTACTTGTTATCAGGGAAATTTGCAAAAAATCTAACTGGTATAAAACACACCATGTTGTTGTGTTCAAAGCCATACAAAACAGAAAGACCACAAAGAGAATAAAGTAATTTGTTTCACGGATATCCAGGAGAGGAAGTATCCCTGCAGTTTAGTCATAGTCATTTAAAAAATATGAATTACTAATGATAGAAACAAACTGCAAAATAACTAAGAAGACAGAAAAAAATGCAGCTCCTTACATGAAAAAGGTACAGTTAATTATTTACTTACTGTGAATTGATTTTAAAATATCCATATTTCTTCTCTTTTCTATCTCCAGACAGAGTTACCTTCATAAGAATTTTTCACATGGACTTAAATTTCAGGTTTGATAGATCCAAAACTCTTTTAAGTGCTAATGGTTTACTTTGAACTTCAAAGAGGATATGTGTATAGAGGTGTACTGTATGAATTTATAAAGAAGAGTAAAGCAACACCTTAAATATATCAAAAACATAAACCAGCAAACTGTGGACTAGATTTTAAAGAAGTTAGTAGCTGAAAAATTTAAGAAATCATGTCATTGCTTTGTGTATTTTATAATAAAGCATCTTCCAGAATTTTAGGACCCAATGCAATAGAAATACGGGGGTTTTATCAGCAGAGAATACAGTGGCTGCAGCAGTCACTGGCCATTGTCCTTATGACATGAAAAAAAGTCTTTGACAAGTGTGTCAATTCAAGAAGCATGTTCCTGTTCATTTTTCAGTGGAGTGGTAAATTGTTACCATGTTGAATGCTGGAACTAAGTACTACCTAAACTATTTGTAGCCATAACCTTGTTGTAAAGCTATGCATTTTAGGAAAACAAAACCTTGTCATGGTTTACCTCCATTTCCTTTGAGTACTGCACTATGTTGAGAATAGTAGGGCTTAGGAGCAACTTAATCTGTTGCTCCTTTAACAGACTTTGATAAAAATAGGTTTTCTTAATATTTAATGTACACTTAGATTCTTGCTACTTTTTTCTTTATGTAAAATTATGTCTAATGCAGTGTTTGTATATTTTCTGCTCTTTTGATTCAGCTTCTTCTCAGTTCTTCGTGTTTTGTGATTCTAATCTTGCCTGTGGTTCTGCAGCTTTTATTTTGTAGGGCACAAACAACCATTACTAGGAAAGAAGACCAGTAGTTTTCCACACATTGAACTTACAAAGGAAAAGAATTTTAAAAAACCCCAAAACAACCAAACAACCCTCAACCAAAAAAAAACCTGAATGCTTGTAAAAGGTGGATTTGGTGTTCCTGAACACTATCCAATATAACTGTTGGCTAAGTACTGATGATATGGCTAAGTTCATTGACAGTTCTCACAGTAAGTACATCCAGGTAGTTGCAATAGTTAACATTGTGCTGAAAATAAACCCCCAGACTTTGCTATAACAGCGCTGATATGATTTATCAGGACAGCTCTGGCATTCTGTGTGGGGTAAGTGCAGGCATATCCTTGAACTCCGGTCACAGCCTAGTAGGAAAGCCTACCAGAAAGTACTTCTTTGGTTTTCTTATTTCTGCTTTTTTAAGATGAGCAAGAAATCCATAGCCTGATTCTGTTGTGCCTCCTAAGTTTGCCTTCCTCTTTACTTTTTAATTGCCTCTTGTAACTATTGCCTTTTATGATACTGTCTGCCTTCTCATCTTTGAGAAGTAGTGAGAAAGGAAGGCAAACTCTTTTATCCAAAGTTGCAGGCTGTTAACTCATTCTTTCTGCAGTGAGAGAGGCTGTTTGCTCTAAGTGTTTCTGCAGGGCTTATGCTGTGCCCCTAAGGTGTGGGTATATTCCCACCTCATCTTCCCCTTCCCTTCTCACAACCCTGCTTATACATGATGCTCCCCCTGTATGGTGCATTGCAGGTGGGAAATGTCTTGTTTCCCTCTGTCTTGCTTTATGAAATGCATCCAGACCTTTCTGGATGCTTTTTGTAAACAACAAGAATTGTTATTTGTGTATAACTTTAGGACAAAGACTCTGATCATTTACTATTCAGTTTCAGTACATTTATTCTTTGTCTGATAGATGAACAGGATTTCCACAGGAATCTATCAAGCTATGAAGATTTGGTCTTATTCTTATCAAAATAAGGCTTTTTATTTGCCTCAAATGGTGCAGGATCAGGCAGTATAGCCTTGGAAACATCTCTAGCACTGTATTTGAGCTGAGTGAGATACTTAGAATTATGAAACTCAGTAAACAAATATTCTATACAAACAAAAAGCACAAGAGCTCAGTCCTGCAAGGATTTGATAGGTCCTGTGGTTTTGATCCAACAAAACACAGAAGTATGGATTTAGCTTTAAGATATTTATGCCCCAGGGTATTCCTGTGCACTTTGAGTTAAATACCTGTTTAAGTGCTTTACTGGCCAGAACATTTTCAGCATCTTTTGAGGCTGGGTTCTTATGTAAGACTTCCCTCTGAGATCTCAAAGCATTTCACAAAACACACTAAAGACAGTTCTTCAAAATAATAAGGTAAAATACTGTCGTAGGACAGAATATTGTATTATTCCCCTGAGTAGGTACGAGATTCCCATCCATAATTACCTCTCCTAGTTTTCTAAATCTGTGATACAAAAACATTATCTACTTTTGCTCCATTTACTAAAAAATACCCTTCTCTGGTAAACAGTGAAATGAATGTCATGTAAGAAAGGCAGGTTTTAAAGTAAGCTACAATGATGAAAGATAAGTATGTTACAACAACATCAAAAGACCCTATCTAATTTAATTGTGCAAACAGTTCAAACACACACACACAGAGTTAAAATATATTTTAAAAATTTCTCCAGCATATGCCCAAGAAAGAAAAAAAAATTATGATTTCTCCCTCTTTCCTAGAAGGCATCCCTCCACCCTACTGGACTAGTTGTTTGCCTGAAAATCTCAGTTTGCCTCAGGAGGTACCACACAGGCCTTCAGACAGCTCTGGCCATGCTACCTTCTCCAAGTTGTCCTCTGCCAGCTGCAGAGGAAAAGGGGTTGTTGTGGAGAAGCTCCATGCTCCAGCCTCTGGGAGATCTGCTTGTGGGTATCCAGTCCTCAGCCTCTTTCCTTCAATATCTTTGTCCATTCAAATATTTTTTTCGAAGAAGATAAAACACTGACAAAGGATTAGAAGGTGTAACAACAGGAAGAGAATCAGTTCTTAAGAAGTGTGTGCAAATGAAAAAACGTCTTTCACTCTTCAGTTTTGTCAAATGGAATAATATTAACCCAAAATAACAAGTATGATGAACCTCATTCCTTCTGTTTAGCCAGTAATGTTAGAGTTCTGGAATGGCAATCACACATTTGTTTTCATGGTGGAAGAGGTATTTTCTCTTTGCCTATATTGTATTATCATTAGAAACAGAATCATTTTGGCTCAGCTAAAGCAGCATCTTCACTGCTTTAAAATAAAAGATAGCAAATTCCAGCCTGAACAATGAATACCACAAAAGTTGAAGGCACCTAGTACGATATCATCAGAAGGAAAAGGTTTGAGAAGGCTTAAATACCAATTTCTTAATAATCTTTATAAAAATTAGCACCTAGGACACAAAACTTAAACTTCTGAGTTGTCACCTCTGAATGACACCAAGGCAATCATGTGACCTCTGATATATGTGACACAAATTTTCATCCTGACCCAAACTGTAAGAGCTGTGATAGAAGAATCTTGCCCTGTTCAGTTCAGCCAGACTTTGAAACCACTGTAAATTCTCAAGGCCACCTAATTTCCCCTAGTTCTTTTGTCCCCTTCCCTCAGGACTCTATGTAGCCTCAGGACACAGGAGAAGGGGAGAAGTTCTCACCCTTCATTCACGTGGCCCTCAGTTGAAATCACCTCCCAGAGCTGGATGTGAAGGAGCAGACTGAGGACAGGAACAGCATCATTGTCTCTGTGCATCTCCAGCCTCCCTGATCCTGCCTCTGGAACACTCCAATATTCAAAGGTAGAACAGTTCTGCAAATACACCATTCTGGCATTATAAGGGATCTTCATTGACTGTGGGAAAATCTGTCAAAGGTGTGTCAGGCAGGTACAGAAGGTTAGTCAGCTGGAGAGGTTGCTGGCATTATGGTCTATAAAAAGTAGAAATAAATGGGTCCAGGTAGCTCAGAAAATAATTGAGTAAAGGATTTTTTTTTTTTTTTTATAGGTTGCAGTAATATGGGAGTGCTGTGGCTGTTCTCCATGTCTACTAAAGTTAGAAGAAAAAATAATTAGCTCAATTTTCAGAAATGGAGGTAGCAGGCAGATATGAGAGAAAACCTTCTTGTTTTAAGGCTAACATAGAAGAAAGTGCTAAAAGACTTTAACAGGCTTTAAGAAAGACAGTAAAATTCCCAGTCCTGGATGATTGTGATTCAGCCAAGGATCTCTCAGAAGAGGTATAATCTTACTTGATTACTGGAGCATATAAAAGATTCATTTTAGGCCCCTTTCACTACACATTTCTGTGATTTTTATGATTTGAAAAAGCAATGGTAATTAAAACACTAGCTTTTTGCTATGATCTGCCAGATGGATCTAGTGATAAATCACATTCCCTTTGGCGTCCTTTTCTTAGCAATACAGAATTTAAATGAGAGCTGACCTCGTTTACACATTCAGCATGAAAATGCTTTTTCCTATTTAAAAGGTGAATCTATTTCTAATAATGTGCTATTTAATTCTGCCAGTATAATTCCAATTGCTTGGTTTAAACAAGGAAAATACTTATTAGCATTTTTAACACCCCTGACCTTAATTTCCAAAACCAGAGCACTTTCACAATACCTCTGGCATTAGTAGAATGAGGTCTCAGTTTATCCTAAAGGCTACAAGCAGTTTTACAGTGATTGCTGTAGTTTCTCTCTTCCCTCTCTCTTTCTTCTTGCCATCCCCAGTCACTCATCTCTGCCAGAAGAGATTCATGCCTCCTCGACTGCTGGGTGCTTTATAAACCATATTTTGCTTTTTAAAACTTTATAATCATGGGTTAAGGTTTATCTTCACGTTTCCCTGGATGGGCATTTATACACAAGGTGCATACACTTGTTGCTGTGGGTCACGTGCAAAGAAACAACTGGTGTAGTGAGCTGCATGGTGGCCTTCTCTTCTGCATTTAAACTTAGATACCTTTCAGAAAACAATTTTATTACTTGTCACCTATTTTATGAGCATGTCATATTCCTCCAGAACAACATCACTTGGGATGTAAGATAACTTTATGCTGGGAAATGAGTCAATTTTTATTTCAGGCTTCTTGAAATGTAGAGATGATGCTACAGGCATTGTGGTCAGCTTGATAGAATGTCTAGCCTGACATTATATCCTCAAAATGTGCTATATTGTGATGTCCCTGATAAATCACAGCACACTCCTCTTCTTTTCCTCTCTCTTTTATGAGAATACTGGTTGAACAATGCAGCTTTGGGATTTGCAGGTGAACTGCAATGAACTGAATTCAGAGTTAACCTAAGTATATAAGCCAACTGAGGAAGAAAAGAGCAGTTTAGAATGTATTTTTATGGAAAATGTATGAAAAATTCTTGACCACACACATTCACACTGGCTCTAAAAATGCTATAGTCTCAAATATTAATTTGCATATTGTCTTTAAATATCTCCTGTTTTACACCAAGCCACTTAGATTCCTCTAACATGTTTTTTATTATTTCTCTTAACAGGTTTCAGAATCTTCTTTCCAGTAATTTTTACTACATGTTAGGGGAGAAAGACTAAATAAAACTTAACTAAGATGACAATTAAACTGATTCATGTTTCTCAGTCTCTTAAGTTTAGCTATGGAATCACAGAACCACACAGTCACCCACATGTCTGCAATCATTAAAGAACTCAAAACATATGTGTTGATATTTCTAGTGCAATTGACACATTCAAGTAATAGGAATTTCCAGAATATTCTGGAAGTACAGCCAGGAATTCAGTCTGAGGCACTGTGAGAAAAACCCAAGGTGGAGGCTTGAGCTAAGCATGGTGCCTCCAGGAACACTGGAGGCTTCTTGCAGTCTGCTCCCACACAAGCTCCATGAGACCTGACACACAGATAGGCTGGCAGGAAACAGATACTGATTGCAGGAACTTGGAGGGCATCTACTAATTGGAGCAGAAATTTTAAAGTGGACGGTTCCCTGTTTCTGCTGCATGGTCCCCAGTCCTGCAGAGGAAACTGGATTTGGTCCTGGACTTCTTCTGGAAAGGCAATATATTCTCCTAGAAGCTCAGTGTGCTTTCAGCATTTAAACAATTCAGTGTCTTATTGAAGTTCTGTGCTCCTTTTTCTATAGGCCAGCTATCTCTTGAACAGAGTGAGTGAACCTCTTCATCAAACAAAAGCAGGAGACCTGAAGTAAGTACAGCTGACAGCTGCACCACCGCAGACCAAGGCAAGTAAGTGTTTGAACAGAAAAAAACCACAATAGCATTTTTTTTTTAACAAAGTGTACTCTTTTTGTGTCTAACAGGAGAAGGCAGATTTTGTTCCACCAGAGGAGCAAGAGTGGGGCAAGAAGTAAAATAGAGATACTAGAAAAGCAGGGAGTTTGTTAACCTCCAGACTTTCCTGTCATAAATAAATACACTTCGGGGTTTCATTTTGTTTGCCAAAGGTAATCTTTTTACTTTTCTATTATTATTTTTATAATCCTTTTTACTACAAGAAGTATGACCTACAGAGTCTATATTGAAAACAGTTGCATGTGTTTGTTGTCCTACTGCACCGTGAAAAACCTCCCATAGAAGTGCTGCAAGTCACTGAACTGGCAACTACCTTTGAGTAATTTCTGAAGGACAAAACAACCTCTTACTGTTGCCTCACTTTGGCAGCCTTTCTTTATCTATTTGGGTTGTTACTTGAAAGCTTTTGAGACAATCTTTTAACCAATTTAATATATTTTGAGATGTGCAATGAGGGATTTCTTTGTAAAAGCTGACTGGGTTTAGATATAAAAAGGAAATGAGTGGCCTTGTTAACTCCAATGAGTATGATACGGCATCCTTAAGCCACAGCACTCCAAAGTGACACCAGACTTTTAGCAGTTAATCAAATTACCACACTGGTTCAGAACGGAGGAGACAGAAATCATGAAACTTTTGAGATTTTTAATGTAAGCAGAAAGTGCAATATTTGGAAGATACAAAGAGAATTTAGGCTGGCAAACCGACCTATCCAAAGGAATTTAAATATCCATCAGTGGCCAATTTTTAACTGCCATCAAATTCAGTCTTAAAAGAAAAGTCATGCTTAATGATTTCCTTGCTAGGTAAACATTTTTGAAAAGCTTATGCAGTTAGGAAAACAAAATGATACATGAATAGAGAAAGTGTTTTCCTGGAAAGAACGACAAGCAGAGGATTTTAGATACAGTGATTTTAAAAAACACTCTTCTGAACTTCAACAGCTTTGGAAACAGCAAAAGACTTGCTGGGAACTAGGGAAATGTGACAGCTTTTCCTGCAAAACCACCAAAAAAAAAAAACCCAAAAAACCAAACCAAACCAAAACAAAAAAACCCAAACAACAAACAAACAAAAAACCCAACAAAACAAAACAAAAACACAAAAAACCCTGCTGATAACCTTATCACTGGAACATACACATCTTGCTTCTGTCAAAACAGAGCGCTACAAATTACCTTCTGGACTTGTTTCCTAAGCTGTTAAAAAAAAATTAACAGAAGGACCAGAGGATAATTTACATCTGAGGGGTTCAGGGCTGAGCTTTATTAGCTGTATTTCTAAAAGTCAGACCAAAGGTCTAACACAGGGTATTCTTGATGAACTGCCCAACTTTACAGACTTGGCTCTTAGGTCCTCCAAAGAACTGAAAGATCTCATCTATGAATTTACTTATTTTCAAGTCAGATACACAGTTCACAAGGTACTTAATGTCAAAATAACTATTCCTTGCATTCATTGTAACTCAGCTGGTACTGAGAAAAGGGAACATAAAAATAGAAGTAATATTACAAGAGCATAATGAGCTGAACCCATTTACCCAGTAAACAACTGCCCACCCTGTAAGTGCAGCGCTTACCTTCTCACTTCTCAGTCTTCTTTGTATCTCACACAGTCCTTCATTCCTCCTTCACAGGGAATTTCAGTCACATCTCCTCTTGGACCTTCTCTTTCTCATCTTAATGCTTGAGGAGTAGACTTTGCTGGGTAGAACACTCTCTATTTGGGTCAGAGTGGTGGACTTTTTGCTAGTTTTTGGGTAGAAAGAACGCAAATCTTGAAGCACAGGTGATTTGAGTACTCATTTGAAAGCAAATGAACCTTTATTTTTTGCTTTCGGGATTGTTTATATACTTTTTATCTGTAAATATAATAGATATATTTACAGATATTATAGTTCTAATAAATATTATAATATATAATTATTAACAGATATAATAATTATAATATATACTGTTTATATACTATTTATCCAATGCCTCTTGTAGCACAAAATGTTGTGGCTCGTTCAGCCACTGCCCTGGTGGCTTGGTTTTGGGTAGAGACCCGTCCTCCACGTTCTCTGCGTGGGGCTCGGGCTAATGACTTCTCAATACCAA
>VWYO01024700.1:4866-17712 GCA_013400275.1 Rhadina sibilatrix
GATTTTTGGTGAAGAGAGAAAAAATTAGTGACAGAACCAGCACAGGGGGGGGGTGTGATGTTTTTTATGTTTTTGACTAAAGTTAGTAGGCCTTATTCTGTATCTTTGCAGTATTTTTAACGGGTACATCAATGGAGAACTTAGCTCATCCTTCAGACAAATAAAATGTCTTTTCCTGATGTGGACATGGAAATAAACGCTCTAAATATTGACAATGTTAAATAGAAATCTTCATAATTAGAGATATACCATATGTAACACATCTGAAGTGTTTTCACTTTTGCACTAGTATTATTTAAGTCAAATATATTCATTAAATTTCATCCATATCACAACAATGCTCTCCATAATGGTGTGTGGAGGGCAAGGTGTTATGCCATTAACGTGTAACACAAATAGCATTTCTCTGGTACTGTCAGCGTGATTCAACCAAACTTTAATTCAGAAGTCTCAATTATTTTTTTTAACCTAACGCAGTGTGTATTGTGACCTGATGTAACAAACAGTAACCTCCCTCCCACAGGCCAGTCTTTCACACTTCCTCTGTTTGTGGGCATTACTCTTTGCGTGGAGAATTTCTCAGAAAATTGTTTGAAGACATGGAAACTGATATCCTGAAAAGTCATCAGAAAGGAAGTGATTAGCACTCAGAAGTTCTAATTACACTGGGGAAGCTGGTCTGAAGCATTCTATGAGGTTTATAGCTAAATTCACTGTTACTTTTCCCAAAGCAGTTAATGGGAGAGAATTCTAGATGTCACCTCTCCACAACAAGAAGTGCTCACAAAAAGGAATGTGAATACTGTAGACTAAAATGCTCTAATATCCTCAATAAAAGCACCACAAAATACAACCTGTTTTCTACTTAGGGGTTTCAATTTTTAAGCATAAACTCAGTGTTTAATTTTTTTTTTTTTTTACATCTCCTCACGAAAGGGACAACTCCCTTCCTTCACCCAATCACCATGGGGTTAAATCTTTTTTGTTGTTGCTTTTGCATACTGGAATGAAAATTAGAGCTTTCAAATTTATACATTAAAATAAATGAAAAAATTAAAAAATACAAGAACTAGCCCTGGGAATCCAATAAGTCAGTGATTAGTACATGGGAACAGCAGATTATGATGAATGCCTTAAAAAAACTCACAAAAAATTCTTTAGACTTAAGCTGCCTCAGTAAATTATCCTCTAGGCATCCTCTACTCTGAGAGAGGTGGCTAAGCCAACTTGCTACATGCATGTAACTCTTTATTCTCCCATCAAAAACTCCATCCCTCATCTGACAAATATTCATCCTGGAAACAAAAAACAAAAGCAAAACAAACCAAAACAAACAAACAAACAACAAAATACACAACAAAAACACCTTGTAATTTTCTATCAAACATAGAAGTTCAATGGAATGGTTATTCTTCAACTATATTCTAACCACTGTATTAACACTTGGCTAATTTAATCTCTTTTTACCCTCTAAACTGATCACTGTTCCACATAATAGAAATATTTTCTGAAATCCTGTGTTTCATCCATACATTCTTTACAAATGCTCTGCATTCTGAAATTAATATCAATAAATTTTCATAATATTCCTATTATTAACTATCCTCTATTTTGTTATGCCACCTATTTTGGTTTTCTTTTTTTATTGTTATTCAAACTGCTATTGCCTCCTTTGTAGTGAATCAGTTACTATAGAAACTGTTGTACATGCAAACCTGAGTTGAATCCACGAGCGTGGAATAAAAAAATTATCATTTGATTGAATAGTTTGAATTGCTGGAATAACAAAACGTGAAAATTCTTGTGTTGGCTAAAATTCACACCTTGCCTGGATATGCAATGTAAATAGTGAAATGTTATAGGCTGGTAATAAAGAAATAAATAGCAATGTTTTAAGCATTCTTAATCCCATCTAATATTATCACCAAGTTATGTGTTTTACTGAATTGCTCTTCCAGTGAAAGGCTTTAAATGTAAAGATTTATTTCACAGCAAAATTCCAGGTGATTCATCCTTCCAGTAATTTGTATTAATTTAAAGCTACTGGATCAATTTACTACAAGAAATTGTCTTGTGTTGATAAAAAGAACTTCATTGGGTCAAAGTTACCAACATTAGGATGTCTAAATTTTCTTTCAGTACTTTATATAAATTAAAGCAAGACCAGACTGAGACTTTACAACTGATTTTTCACCAATTCCTTCCCTGGTTAATACATTAGATTTTTTTTTTTTTCAACAGATAAGAGTATTTATAAGCAAATATAGAATGTACATACATCACACAAAGAAATTTTCATACATTTGTAGATTGCCTTATCTTTCAGGATTATAAAAATTCACAATGAATAGGCTTCCATAATGTGCTGTAGTTGGTTTAAATAGGAATTGTACTTAATGCCATCTTAGCTAGTTCTTCTTTAACAACTAATTACTACAACACTGAAAAAAAGGCTCTTTAAAGCTTGCTCCAGCCTAAATACTCAGAATGTTTTTTACAGGTGACAGAAGCCTTTCAAACAGCTAAAATCAGAGGTGACAGCTCACCTTCCATCAAGAACCATGTTAATGAGCTTTTGATGTCATTTCTGTGTGCACTACAGACCCCAGCTCCTCCAAAAATTGATGTTCTGATGTCCTCAGCTTTTGGCCAGTGCTGTTCCACCACTTAAATATCTAAGCCAAGTTGAAGTTTTTTGAACATATGTGATTATTTGTTTCACTCAAGAGCTACTCAGAGTGAGACTGTTAATTACTATTATTTGTGCTGAACTCAAAGAAAAAATTCCATTGGTTTCAAAGAGGTTTGCATCAGGCCCAAAGGGCTTAAATTCGATCTAATTTATTCCTGGACTTTACTGACCCTCTGCACAGTGATGAATTTAACCTACCTTCAAATTGCTAATTAAAGAGGCCAAGAATATACTTTTAATGCCTTTTTGAATTTGAACCGCACTGAAAAATTGGATATGTAACATTTGGAAATTTTTATGAAAGCTTTTCTGGATCTATATTATGGTCTATGTATTTGTAAATTTTTTTTTTTTTTTTTTAATCAGCCAGTTGTTTCTGAAATGTTAGATGATACTGATTAGTATATGCTGATTAAAGAATACACTTGTGTGACAATGACTTTAAATTTGAAGATAAGGCGAACTGATAAAAATAGAAGGGCATAATTCAGGGAACAATTATCCACCTCAGGTGAAGGAGTTCTACAGACTTAATTACCAAAATGTACAGAATGCATTACTGTCAATTAGAGCACACCCTGTGCAATTCATTAAAGCCCTCTCCCCTGTGCAGAAGTGACAAATACTTCATTATGCCCTGGAGAAATAAGGAAGAACAAAAAGGGGTAATGTCAAATGAAAAAGGGACTGATCTGTTCATAACACAGGAGTATATATATATATTATACATATATATTAAGGAATCTGGATGAAAGGGATAAAACTAGAAGAGGAAAAACTGCCTAAGGAGAGGTCTAATTTGTTTACAGAGGAGTTAGGATGGAGATTTACTACAGTAATTAAGCTATTATTCAATGACAAAATGAGAAAAAAGAAGCAATCACTAAAGAAGCCCCACTGACACTTGGCCTAAAAAGATACAAACCTTGCCAAGAATGGAAAAGGTAAAATAAACTGCAACAGAATTTTTTGTTAAATGATTTTCCTTAAAACCAAATTAACCAAGTTAAAACTGTCATCGTGTCATTTTTCACTTTCCTGATCTTCTCCATATTCTTCTCCTACTGGACTGAAGTATCTCTCACAGTTCCCATACATAGAAATAGAGATGCCTTGGCATAGTTTGGAAGAATCCTCCTCTTTTCTCAATCACTCTGAGTATTTAGTTTCATTATTAGTACTGTTTTAAAATATAGTTTAAATATATATATATATATATGAGGTAATAGTCATGCTGTGCTACAGAGTTGTTGTACTCTCATTAAACAGTTCTGTGGTTCTTGATTCAGGGACAGAAACTTTAAATTTGCAATGGAGACCTTTTTTCAGTATATATCTTTCATAGGCCTTAGCTAAATTCCAAGTAATCAGCCGATTACAGTAAAATGTAGTCTATTAATACTAAGATGAGATTTTCCACTCCTTCTAAGATATGTCCAAAGTCACTGCACAGTTAATCTAGGTAACTTTACACCAGCATCTTCCAAGTCAGCAAACAGCAGGCACTCATCCAGCCAGGCACTGAAGTCATATCAAACAGAGGTAAGTCCCACATGAAAACCATGATCCAGTGTAGGAAATCCCTGATCTCAAGTTCTTCTGCTTAAAGCCTGCCTTGGTGGTTATAGATCTTACTGTCTGTTACAAAATTTAATAATTAGTATTGATTACTTATAGTTATTTGCCTCTTTTGACTTAAAGATTTAGAAGACTTTTTTGGCAGTTTCCCCTCCTTTTCCATTTCAGGTGGGGTTTTTTGGGTTTTTTTTGTCTTTTTGTTTTCTCCCAAAGCTGTTCTATGCTTTGCATTTCCCTACTCAGACAAGTGATAATTATTTCCTAGACACAGATTTACACATAACCTGCTTAATTTTAGTAATTAACCTCAATACACTGCTATGCGGGTAAAGGATGAATGGAAAGTAAGTTTCCTAACTTGCCTGTCACAAGCAAACATGTCAGCTAAATTCCAATTAAAGGCTCAGTTTAATTAGACAGGGGATTGCATATGAGTCTCTAACTGCTATGACACCATGCAGGAACTCATTCTCCTTTCACATATTCCAAAATATATCAAAATGCAAATCAAAACAAATCACGTGTATGGCAGTGAGTTAGATCCACTCAGCTGCACTCCTAAGGAGAGGGAGGGAGATGCTGAAGCTGATCAGTTCCATTATATTGCTAGTTCAGATAACAGGCAAAAAAGCCTCTCAATAGGTCATATAGTTGGGGACAATGAACTGTAAATTGACACAGGGGAGGAGAACACCTTTCCTTAAAACTTCTCTCAAAACAAAAGTGATTATTTTTAAATAAATAAACGTAACAACTAGCCAAGTCACATGGAACAATACTGGAGCATCGCACAACATTCCATTGCTGAATCCTCATGTCAAATTTCATGGCAAGTAAGGACATTCAGGTTTTTCAAAACCATTTCAAGCACCACAACACAACGAGGTTAGGTATAAATCCTTGCTTTCTACACCATGCTAGTTATTTTAACCATGCCACAGGTCAGGATTCAGCATCCCACCTTCAACAAAATTTCTGTGGCAACTGCGCTGCAGCCTCGCATGTGAATACTAGAAGCAACTGAAGTACGGACCACTCCTGGAAATTCTGTCTTTAGCTTGTCTCACTCCCATTCCTCTGCACAGAGGAAATGGGTCAGTTTGAGCCCAAAGCACAGCAGTAGTCTGTATTTTCAGCTTTACTGATTCTAACACAGATACACAGTTTTTGAATGCTAATGAACAGACAGGAACCTAAATTTAAATATATATATATGTGGTTGCATAATTTTTCTTACATGACTATTACGAATGCATACACCTAAGTTCAACCACATTCTTCCTCTCTGTACTCTTTTCTTCAGATCTAGGCATGACTCAGATTTACCTGGAGCATTGTAAGACCACAGCTGATTCTTGCATCATAAGAAAAGCTGAGACTAAGCTACTTAATTAGCTCATGATAAGTAAGAACTTAATAAAAATGAATGAGCACAAATGTCTGACAGAGAAGGAATACATTACTGAGTTTAAAATATATCAAGGGTGTCACTTATTTTGCCACAGCACAAGCTCAGCTGTAATGCTGAATGTGGTAGATATTTCAGCATGATCAATAAACAATTCAAAACAAGAGCAATCAGTTCCTTTATCTGCCACTGTTCAGACATTCCCAATTTTAGGGCCATATAGAGTACTTCTAGCAGAAGTTCTCTCCTGTAAAATCAGTGCCCAGGTCTATTTTAATAGGCAACAATTTATGAGCAACTTGAATTGATTATCTCTGGTTAAACATGACAGAAGCCAGAGTGGCTTAATTTTTCTACCATCTTCCAAGAACAACTGCATCATTAAAATCTCCAAATTGAAGTCTAGTCAAATCTGTTTAATAATTTATTCCAGGAATTTATTCCTCTTTTTTTTTTAATTACTATAAGAGATTAATTTTCATTATGCGTAAACTAACTAAGAATTATCAGAACTGACTCAGCCTCATTGATCTATATTTATTGAAATTTAAATTCATAAGGATTACAAAAACGAAACTGTTGTGTGTTAATCTGTAATAGTTGTGTTGATATAGTGCTCCACAACAATTAAACTGGGGGGGTTAATTCTTTTATTCTGAAAATAGTATATATTTAGTGGTCAGATGCTAACTCAAGTGATTTTTGTTTTTTTATTGGAAGCATACTTTCTTCTGGGAAAGAAATTCTGTGCTTTAGAAAACTCATATTATACCCTTTCCCCCCCCCTCTGTTCAAGTATATTTTTTAATCCTTTTACCAGTGATTACAGACATATACAACTACAAGTCTTAAAAGACCTAGCTGAAAGGTGTGTGAACTTGTAAGAGCATTTGTTGCAATACATATAACTGTGGAAATTTGGGCAGATGATCAAAGTGGTTCGTCTTTTACCTATGAGATAAAACAATCCTTGCTAGCGGAAAAAGTGATCAAATTTGTAGTAACTTGGTTTCTTCGACAGAAAGTCTGTTCTAGCACAAGAGAAATCAGAGAAAAAGAATCAAGAGAAATCAAGAGAGAATCAAGAGAAATCTCTGCATTGTCTCAATCTTGCCAAGCCAGTGAGGATGTTAAACAACTGTTTTATTTGGTTAGAAAAATAATCATGCATTACTAGTAAAACATACTATTGAATCCACTGTGAAACACACAGTATTTCCTGCACCAAGTTAAAGTCAGTCACTCTCATGGCAAGTGTTCAGGCAGTATAATTTCATATGTTTACAATTTTAGGCAATACCTTCTGTGATTGTTTAATTTCTATGTTCCTCTGTCCAGTGCTACTCCAGATGCCTTCTCATTCTATCCAAGAACTGGAAGACACTCCTTCCATGCTTTAGTTAGACAATTAGGATTTTACTGTCTCATTGATTAAACTATGAGGTTATTCACACAATAGCATGAACCAATGCAGCTAGTCATAATTTCTACTCTATGATACTGTTTGTCTCCCAGAACAATCCTCTACTTTCTAGTACAATAAAGATTTTGCTCTACTTGAAGACTGCTTGTTAGTCAACCTGTTTTTTCTCCTGAAGAGTATTACAACACACAGAGTAGTTTTAGCAGAAGATCTGATCTCACTCTGCAGAATTATTGAAATCTCCCTTCTGTGTGCACCTTGCATTGCTGGTGTCCATAGGAGCACAAACATTTTGTGGCCCCAGCATCATTAAAAATCAAACAGACTGATTTCTCTGATTTTCATGAAGAGTGAAAAACGAAACTGGCACGTGAAAAGAATTTCACCACAGAAAAGAATATACATAGAAAAGAAAGTCTGTACATGTTACCTGTGTCCCTAACCAGAGGTAATGAAAATATTTCTACTGATTCAGATGACATTTCAAGGTAATCTTAAACAATATTGTGGAGATAACTTTAAAAATCACAGAACTGTAAAATGATTTAGGTTTGAAAATATCTTTAAGATCATCAAGCTCTATTTCAGTTGCCCCAGGACTGAAAATTTGCTCATCTCTACCATTGGCCTAGTCAGTCTGCCCATCTTCACTTCCAGACTTCCACTGCTGACTTTTTCTTGAAAGTTAAAAGGTTCTAGACCTTTTCAGGAGTGTGAAGTGGAAGTGCCTCTTAAGAAAATAAATATAGGGACATTCTTTGGGAGTGTGATTGTCTGTCTTTCCACTCATGTCAAATACAAGTTGATAAGTTTGAGTTAGGTACAATTTGTCATTGTTGATTAATGCAACAATATCAGGCTGGGGGAGGGGACGGTGGAATGGGACATGATGAAGTGAGACCACACGAATATACACTGTAAAATAAAGTCTACTGTAGGCCTGTACTTGATATGTTCAGTAGGAGCGTCTAACAGCTGATGTCAAAAACATAATTTCAGGTTTGAAGGAATATTAGGAGAGAGAAAGACGTGCAAAAATAGTGGTATTGTGAATACACAAACAGGAAATCTCACTCTAATGAGGGCAAAAGAGATGAAAGGTATAGAGGCATCATGATTTTCATGCAGGTGTCTCATGTTCCCATAGATAGGACCATCATTTTCAGTGAAGATTTTTTCCTTCAAGAGATTCAAAAGCAGAGGTCATCTGATTTTTTTTCTGTTTATATTCAATTATTACCTATCAAAAATATTTCTGCTTTATCATGTTGCTGATGGTAGTCCACCAAATAATCTAAGCAGAGAAGCTCAATATGCTCAATTTGTACCATAAGTATACACCTAGGAAAGCATGTAAATTTTACTTGTTACAAAGAAAAGCAACCAAAGAGCTAAGATGCTATTTAATCACTAGGGCATATTACAAATAGTCACGTCAGTAATATATTTTTATGTTGCAAAGAACAGCACTGAGCAATAGTTATGCTAAACTATGATTTGTTCATTAAATGATGGGTCTTGTTCTATTAATTGTATGAAACATTGTCTAGGCAAACATGTTATTCAGTTTGGTTAACAGTGATAATTTTTATTTTAAAAAAAATGCAATTCAACTTGTAGGATGTATCGGACCAAGTTAAATTTATTCAGAAAGTAAAATATGCTTTCCTCTCTCATATTTAGCATGACCTATTTTATATTAAATTGAGAATATTTGGACTTCAGAAAGGATACAAAACAGAACCCTAAATCAGTACAATATGCAAAAAAAAAAAAAAAAAATCACATTGAATATGTATTAGGGAAAATTATTTCTTCCCCAAATGAACACAGAATTTCTAACGGGGATTAGGAAGCGTTATGGGAGAAATATTGCAAATGCATTAATTGAACACAAATGTGCCCTTTACTTCTTGACACTTCATTTGGAAAACACCGAGTAGGTATTAATTAAGATAACAAGTGACCCATACTTTTAATCTTTTGCTTTAATGACTGATGAAAATTTATAAACTTTAATGCTGCTTCTTCACTGATGCAGAGCTAAATAAAAAAGAAGGGAATAAGACAGACACAATTTAGCTAGTAAAAATTTTCACTTTTGATTTCAACACGTACCTCAGAAACACAGGCAAAAATTCAAGTATTCCTTTATTTTCTTCCTCTGAGAAATCTCACTGGGAATCAGAAGACAATTTGTCAGTTTTACGGAAGAATTGTCAGCTCATGACAGGTTACTGGGAAGAGCTCTGCATTTTGTGTAGGAGCTAGAATGCCTCAGAACATCCGTACCAAAATGAAGTCTCTACATTTATCTGGTTAAATTTTCCACTAGAAAGCTGAGTCCTACCTCCTTTATAATTGCAAAATTAATAAAAGAAAAATGAATATTTGCTTATCATTTAAAAGACGTGCCAGCTATTTCTACACATAAACTTTATTCCCTTATCATTGATGTAAGATTATTTATTTCAAGGAACAAGGGGAGGGGAATAAATTACCCCTCCTGCCATCACAGAAATTCAATTATGCACTTTCTTAAAGAATATAAATCAAGACTTACATTGATAAGAGCTATTCCTACATTTACAAAATGTTTACTTCAAACAACATATCAGATAACACCAAGTATTTTTTCAATGTTTGTACTGTGGTATCAGCTACATTTCTAAGGAGTAAAGTTTCTAAAATTGAATAGAACACCATGGTTATAGAGCTCTCTGAGCCTGAAGGAGGGTGAGCAAGCCATTTTGGGAGCAGATCAGTATAAAATGGCACACAAAAAAGCTTTATTTCCTTGTACACTATAGTTTAGTAGACATCAGTTTCTAGAGAATTATCACTGAATCTCTAGATAGCTAGTTCTCAGCATAGCTCTCCACATCAAAGCTCACTACTGTAAGTGCCCACTGACCCAGATGCTCAAAATACATCCTATTTTGCATTTACCTTTTCACTCAAAGCAATGCAACAACGTTTGGGTTCTACCTTAGTGCTGAACTGTTTGAGTACTATAACAAGGTCCAACGGCATCAGAAAAGTTCTAAACTTCTGTTGTATTATTTGATGTGTAGAATTTATTTCATTTTGTGTTAATTTAAGGAAGGCATAGGAAGATGAGAAATTAAAAATAATATATATGTATATATATAATAATTTTGTAAACCCCAGTTACCTAACTGTTGGTAGAAATGGTGCCTTATCTTTAAGAGGCTCTTAGATGCTGCTGAGCATCGAATGGCTGATGCAAGTGAATATTAGCATTTCCCATTGCCCTTTTCATGATGTCCACTATCAGCATTAGCTCCAGAAAGACCATATTAAACCATCGTGGGCTACATTTGTAAGTAATTTGGCAAATAGCTGGTCTCTGTAGACCTTTGCCTGAATTTTTCTGTGATTTGCATATTGCTAATAACTATATTCAGCACGGAAGTTTTCTCTGCAATTAGTCCTTTTAAGTGCATCAGAGCTTTAGAAGATATATATTAATTTGACAGTCTTCTAATTGCTTTTAATGTTGTCATCTTTAAAGTAAAGGAGCTTTATGATCCTAAATCTTTAAAACATTTTAATTTTTCTGAGAACTTGATATTAAAGAGCTGAGAACTGTGGTCAGATTAAACCTGTGTAACTAATTGGGAGACACATGAAGTCTTTGCAATGCACCAGTTCTGTCGGCCAGGCATTTTTCCTCTTAACAAGACTACACAAAAATATGACAAACCACATCTTGTCCTATGACAGTAAAGATTTGGTTCATATTTACTATCTTTTATGCTTAGTGTCTAGACCAAGCCAGCTAGATGGCTATGGGAAATTTGTTACACATACTAGTTAAACAAGGGTTGTTTAGTTAATATCCATAATAAATGACTGTGAGGGACAGTCCCTGCTGCCCCCCCAGCCCCTCACCCAGCCCACTGGGAGCCCAGACGCTCCGTGAGCAGCAGGAGGAGGCAGACAGGGCATCAGTCCTGGCAGAGGAAGAGAATGAGGAACGGGCCTTGGGTGAGGAGCTTGAGCATTCTCCGTGCAAAACTGAGGAACCCACTGAGCTGTCTAAAGGAGAAATCAACAAACACCAAGAAGGGTCCCAAGGAGAAGACTATCCTGAGCACTGGTTTGCCCAGGGAGAAGCCAGCAGCTGCCAGGAAGGGTCCCAAGGGGAAGCCTGCAGTGAGCAGGAACTGCCTCAAGCAGAGGCTGGTAGGTACCAGGACATGTCCCAAGGGGAAGCCAGCACAGAGCAAGAGGTGCCGCAAGTAGAATCCAGGGCCTAACAGGAAGTGTTCCCAGAGGAAACCTGCACTGAGCAGTGTAGCCACAATTCGTGCTTCATGTTTTGGTTGTGGGAATTTCTTTCCCAGCACTCTACATAGTACACAAGGTCATGCTATTTGTAAACTAAAGATGTTTTCCTCATGCTTTCCCAGAGGAAGGACTTTGCGTGATGGTCTCATCAAGTGACCAATGGTCACTTGGGGTCCCCACCTCTAAGGTGGGTGCTTTGTAAAGGTATAAAACAAATATGGAAAATAAACCACACGGCCCCTCCTCAGTAGGGGTCCAGCAGCCTTCTGAACCAGACTCGGTCTCCTTATTCATGTCCCACAGCGACAGAGCAGCAACTTGCCCAGGAAGAAGCCAATAAGAACCAGGAAGACGCCAAAGTAGAAACCAGCAATAAAGAGGGGCTGTACGCTGGAGATGCTGATAAACACGAGGAAGGGTCTGAAGGGTTAACCTGCATTGAGAAGGAGCTGTCCCCAGAAGAAACCAGCAGCTACGAGGAAATTTCCCAAGGGGAAGCCTCCATTGAGCAGAAGTTCTCCCTTGAAGAAGCCCATAGCTACTATGAGCTTGGCGACGAACATTGAGGAAGAGATGTCCCGTGGTGATGCTTGGAGCTACCAAGAAGTTTCCGACTGGGAAGAATGCTCAGAGCAAGCCCTTTCCCATGGAGAATTCGGTCGCTCCCACAATCTTTCCAACTGGGAAGAATACAGCGAGCAGCAGCTGTCCCACGGAGATGCCAGCATTTACAAAGAAGTATCTGACTGGGAAGAGTCCCTTGGCCGAGAGCTTTTATACCAGGAACACTCTATGGCCCAGCAGGCGTCTGGAGGGAGTAGAAAGAGAGCCTCCGTGCAGTCCAGCTGGGAGGATGACACGGACCAAGACCTCCTGCAGGGGAGCTGGCAATGGAGCATCGGGGCCAAGGCCTTGCTGCAGGAGGAAGACGAATGGGATGAAATCAGCCTCCTGGAGCTCCTTGAAGAAGACCCAGAGCAAAGACTGGCTGCTCTGCTGGGAGGCGGGTTCACCGTGCCGGTCCCGCGGGCGGCTTGGGTTGAGCCCGAAACATCTGAGCCGTGCCCGCGCGGGCCGCTCTCTGCCTCGCCTCCCCGCGGGGAAGCCCCGGCCCCCAGAGGACCCACGGCCTCTCCAGCCTCCCAGGAGCAGGTGCCAGAGGCCGGCCCCCTCAGGCAGCAGCGGGCCCCGCGCGGGAAGCGCCTCTCCCAGCTGAGGCGGGCGCTGCGGGCGCTGCGCAGCCTCTTCCGCTTCCCCTGCCTGGCGCCACGGCCCCAGGATCAGACCTCTCCAGGACCCAGCTGAAAACTGCAGGGCGGTTCTAAATGCAGGCCTTCCTTAAAAATACAACTTGTGTTTAAAATACAGTTTTAAAAAAATTAAAAAAAAAAAAAAACAAAAAAACCCAAGAAAAAAAAGCCAAAAAAAATT
>VWYO01024700.1:18065-52527 GCA_013400275.1 Rhadina sibilatrix
TGCTGCAGCCCTCTGAGCACCTCCATCGCTCCCCTCTCAGCTCCTTCGAGCAGGTCCATGGCCTTGCTATGCTGGGCCCCCCTACATGGATGCAGTGCTGCAGGTGGGCTCTGAAAAAATGGACTAGAGGGCCACCATGCCCTCCTGTGACCTGCTGCCCTGGGCTCCTTTCCCTGCAGCCCAGCACAGGCCTGGCTCTCTGGGCCGGCAGCACAGATTGCCGGCTCACGCTGAGCTTCTCCTCCACCCGCACCCCAAGTGCTTCTCCTCGGCCCCTGGCCCGCTCAGCTTCCCGTGCCCTCAAAGCCCGTGCTGAGGGGCAGCTCCAGCCACTCTCTGCCTCGCTGGCAAAGCCCTTCCAGAGCCCCGGGGCCAAGGCAGAGCCCTCCCTCAGGGACACCCCTCATCCCCGGCCTCCCCCTGCACATGGAGCCACTGACCACAACTCCCTGCATTATTTTTTGCATTATTAAAATTCCTTTTGGGACAATTGAATCAAGGCTTCCTCTCTCTATGAAGTCACCATCCAGGCAAAGTCCTGAGGAAAGTCAAAGGGGTCTGAACATCTGGGCTCAGGCCTCCAGGAGTTTCACCTCAGATTTATTTCAGAATATTTTCTTTCACGTTCCAGCATTTAAAGCTGGCCTCACAAGGTGCTTCTTCAACCTCATTATAGTGCCTCAGGGTTTTGTTCAGTAGAAGTAATACTAGACTTGCTGGGTGCTCAATGGGCAAAAACATTTTCCAGTGTCGTCCAGGGACTTCATATCCAAACTCATTTGATTTCGAGCATTATCTGATTAGGTATGCAAGGAAGTTCAAGGTCTCAAAAAGAAAAATGGATCCGTATTTGAGCCAGACAACTTGGTAGATCTCTCCACATCTACGTCAGTGCCCAGGTTGCCAGGCCAGGTTTTTCTACCTGCCCAGTGAAGCCAGTCACATTATGCAAACTCTACCTGCCATAATGTCTAAACTCAAAGCAGGATCTTTGCTCAACTAAATGCTGCTGGAAATCCCTGTGATCCGTTTAATGTCCTCAGCTTCCAAAGAGTACCTTTGATTCAGATCTCTAGAAAACTTTTAAATTAAACTAAATATTGAAATGTGGAAATTAGAAAGATTTCATATTCGGTCCTACTGAAGAATGAGCCACTTCTGAAATCTGTCACTAAGTAATTCAGGTACAAAATTAATTAATATAATCCGATACTTAATATTGACATGCATGGTTCATAAGTGACCTGTAATTTATCCTCACTATGAATCAATAACTTTATCCTTTCACTTTCTATTTTTGAAGGGTTTGAGTAGTTCCAACAGTTTTCGCTTACATCAAATACCAAAAAAATAGATTTCCCAAACTCTGTAGGCTCTTTTTTTTCTCTTTTGTCCCTGCTGTTCTTTTTGTCCTCCAGACATAAGAACAACATCAATAATTTCTATATAGTACAGATAAACCATCTCTTATTTTCCTCCTTAGTATGCTCCTTCTCTCTACATAAAAAACTCTTTATTTTTACCTCTTTCTAGCATATGTACATACATCTATATGGATGAAATTTTGAACATTAGTTTGACGTTACCTATAGCAGCTAATATTAATGCACTTATTACTGTACCCTTAACTGTGTATTAAAAAAAAACAACTATACCTATACTATACTCCATCCATAAATTTACACTCTAGTTTATTACAACTGCCCTTCAGTACCTAAGGCTCTGAAATTACACCAGTTCCATAATTTTGCCAGCCTCCAAATATATCTTCGTATTTCCTTTGGTACCTAACTCCATTTAAGGAACATGTGAAACTTAAAACATGTAGGTTTTCTGAGTTATCAATCAGTATATGTATTAAAGCATCTTAAAAAACAAACAAACAAAAAACCCACCAACAACCCACAACTATGTGCCTGCATCAGCTGGTTTTGTCCTCAGAAAGATGAATTACAGTCTTCAAACTTCACGCTGAGTCAGAGAATATATTTTGATCTACTACAGTACTCTCTTTTTATGTCCTGGTACACTGAATTTCGTCAGCATTACTCTGTCAGGCAGATGGCTGTATTTGTGTTTAAAGTGCAGGGGAAACTGCATATTAACAAGTTCCTCTTTCATTTTGATTCAATGGACTCAAGAGGGGTGCAAAAGGCTGCTGGAGAGTCGTGGCTCCCAGAAAGAAGAAAGCAGGTTCATGGTTTACATGCAGGCACAGGCTCTCCAAGCACTGAAGGACCTCAGAACTACCCTTCACAACACAAGGCAAAAACAAAAGGGAAGCACCAAAACAAAGCAGGACGCAAACAAAAAGCTGAGCTCCACTTTGGATTGACAGTGCCAAAAGCACCAGGCTTTGTCACCAAATGCTCCAAACGGACATGATGGTCTCTAATAATGCCATAGTAGATACGTGTCCTGGTTTAGGGCAAATTTGGGAGGAAACCTCCAAAGGGGTTTCCTCTGGAAAGCAAACCCAAACGGCCCCTCCCCCCAGCCGGTCCGGGAAAAAGAACTTCCTCGGAGAAAAGTGGAAAAAACTATTTATTTAACAAACAAGATGCCCACAAGCACAAAGAATGAATAATACGAAACAATAAAACCTCTGGCCGCTCCGCAGAGCTGGCAAACTGAGGCAGTCCCTGCCCTGGGTGCAGCTCAGCTCCCTCAGTCTCTCACCAGCCCCACTCCCTCCGCAGCTCCAGGACCGGCGGCCGCAGGTGCCGCCCTCGCTGCTCCTCTGGGTTTGTCAGTCCAGAGCAGATTTAAACAGTCCTAAGAAAAAGAAAAAAATAGTCCAGGGAACTTCCCTGCCTCAGCTGGCTAAAACTGACTAAAAGCACAGGAGATCTCTGTCCCACCGCTGTCCGTGCCTCAGATGAACACTGGAGCCAGGCCGTGTGGGAGTCAGGCAGTTTTCTCAAAACAAACTGCGCGCTGCTTGTTCTCCCCTTCGCTCCCAGAACCATTTTAAAGGTACAGAACTGAATATACAGCACAAACAGAACAGACAGTTGGGGATACAAGCATCATAATGCCACCCTAGGACAACAGGGCAGCTGAAAACCATATTTGCTTTTAAGCACATTCTTCATTCACATTTCCCCACGTGTTGTGAAAGAAAGCCAATCTTTCTAAGGCCATGTTTGATAGGCACACTACATTAATCACAACTCTGAAGAGACTCAGACAGCTACAGCTCTCAGTTCAAGACGTAATTGCAAAGTCAAGGCCTGAAACCAAAATTGGGCCCTTCAACTAAAGTAATGAGGGGAGAAAAACAGAAATCAATGCACAAAAAGTGCCTACTGAAGTACTGGAACAAATGTTTCCTAGCAAATGAAAACCTATTTAAATAAGAATAAAAATATAAGGTATGAACAAGATTTAAAAATATTCCCAGAAATGCTAATGAACTCCAGTATTTGTTTCTTCATTATTAGAGATATCAATGTCTTTTGTAAGTTCAAGTGATTATTTTGAAGAAAATAGCAAAACATCACAGCTTTTAGGGTAAGAATTTATCTTATCTCCAAGACAAGGAAAGCAAACCTCCAGGCTCTCTGTAGGTCTGCAAGCATTTGACATGCTCAAACCTTTAGCAGTCATATCCATAAGGATATGTCTCCATGTTTCAAGATACAAATTCTTTGGTAGCACTTTGGTTGTGGCAAAGATATTATAACAAGACAGCTAAAAAATACAATATGGAGCTAAAAAATACAATATGGACAGAAACTTGTCCTGAAGGAAAACATCCTTTTCCCCAACTAAAACTCTGCTAGCAGGGTAAATCTAGTCCCTTGCCAATGAAGGACTCTGGTGACACACAACTGCGGTAACCTAGGCTGACAGCAAGTGCAGATATAACCTTATGAATCAAAGCAAAAAAACCCAGAGTTTCTCAAATCCTCTGTTTAGTATATAATGCTAACGTGACTAGCTTGCTAATGATAAATCCAAGTGTCAAAGCATAGTGGGTTTTGAATGGTGTCAGGATCATTGTAGATGACTATTTGCAGATCATTCTGATTTCTTCTGTTCAGGTTAAGATTCATTGGATCTTACTTGCAGGATGTTCTCACATGAGAGACTCATATTTAAGTTACTCAGCTGCTGGGATTTACCACGTGAAAATAGAGAATTGTGGCCCACATTGGCAAAGCTTACCAGTTTTGACCACAAAAAATAGACGTACTGGCTACTACAATAATATGTAAACTATACTTGGGATCATACTATCAAAATCGTTTAAAAAGGCCAATTAATTTTGAAGTGCTTCTTCCTTGCAGAAATCCAAACTTTCTGTTGAAGGCCAAGAATTTCATAGAGATGAAAGTAATTCACATAAAGAATTGACATCAGGCAACAAAGTGTAATGAATTAATGCATTGCTGGATTAGTGCTTACAAGTGATAATTATTAATTCCGAAAGGAATTAACACTAATGCTGCACTAAGTATCAGAGAAACCCCACACTTTGGGATCATAAAAAGATAGTAATCTTTTTTAGGTTCTTTTTGGTTTAGAATTTTCTGTTTATGTATTCTTAAATGATGCCCATCTTTCCTTCAGATTCTTCCAAGACTCTGCAAGCGATAAGCAGCACATCTTCCTTTCTTATTAGCAAGAAAATTCTCTGAAAAGTGACCAAATGACAAAAACCCTCAATTTGCTTTCCATGCAATTTTCCCACTATTCAAATATACCCAGTCTATAAGGAACACAATGGTTTGTTGTTTGGTGTTGTTTTTGAACATGACATTAACATCACAGTCTGCTAACAGAATGAGCAGGAACACTGGTGCAACTTACAAATAAATCAGTAGTAATAGTGACCAGTATTGCTATAACCCCAAAGTCAGAGGGAAAAAAGAGACCAAGCTTTTCAAAATTATTAACATTAAACTTGGGCAATCAGAACTCTGGACAGCTTTGCAAAGTGAAGCCTAAAAAATCATTTTATCTTAATCTTTCCTTAAAATTCTAGCCAGAGGAAGAAATTCAGGGGTACCTTTTCTGCAGAATAATACTATCATTTATCATCCAGGCTGTGGTGAAAAGTGACACAAAATATTGAAAATCCCTTTAAAACAAATGGAATAAAATCTTGGACTCCTTGAAGTTTCTAACAAAATGTGCATGACAATTCATTGGAGCAAGTTGTAATCAGTGGTCCATTATTCCAAATAACTATGATTACAAACCTTCACATTGCAAAGAAGTCTCCTAAAATATCATAATTCTTGCAGATATTTTACATGTATTCTAAGACTTATTTTCTACAGCACAGATTTTTATTATTATTTTTCCCCTCAAAATGAAATATTCAAAATGTTTACTGTTTTTCAATGCATGACATCTGATGTTAAAGGCTGTCATACTTGGTACTTATAAGGTTTGATCAAGTGAAAATGAAATCAGTGGTAATACTGTAAAAATTACAATGGTGATTATAATGCAACTATGAACTGAGCAGATCTTTGATCAAAGTCCAAAAGCTAATGAGGGGTGCAGGCAAGACCCAAGACAGATATGTGTAGAGAACAACTTGGAAGGAGGACAAGTAGTTTTTACAAAAATTCTCAAAATCAAAAAAGAGCAAGAAGATAAGTGGCTTTGTCAAAAGGGGATGAAAAAGAGAAAATGAGAGGTTAATTATTGCTGATGCAAAGTAAGTAGAGGTTGTTGCAGAACTCTTGTTAAGGGTAGAAATGAGCCAAGATAAAGACTCTCATTTAACAATGTGAAAAAGGCCCCAGTTTATTCTTCTTTACAGCTCAGTTATTCTGACTCCAACTATTCACTGACTCTGGCTACAGCAGGCTCCTACTGCAAGGTCCCACTGCAACCCCTGACTGCTGGGGATTTCCTGCTGCAATATGACTGCAAGGATTCCCTTGCTGCCTCTGACTGCAGGATTTACCCAGCTCAGCTGTGGCTGCAGGCTCCAACCCCATCAGACCCAGACTGACCCCACAGCAGATTTTCTACAGCAGCAACACTCCTCCTTGTTTAGTTCTTCTTTGTGTTTCTCTGGATCATTCCTTCTTCCTCAAGGATCCTCTACCTCGTCCAGGTCTTCCTTCAGTATCTCCTCCAAAGTCCTCCAACCACCCAACCCACCCCTTTTATCACACTTACCTTTATTAGCCACAGCTGTGACCCATTAAGGGCCAGGCTGTTCCTCTTCTTTGGTAATTAGTACAGCTGTGACTTATCAGGGGCCAGGCCACCTGTAATCCTTTCTTCTACACCTACAGAGGCAAAATGGATGGTAAGAAAGATTGAAGTCTGGAATGTTAGATGCACAGCTGAGATTTTGATATTATTAATTGTAAGTGGCTGTAGGAAGCTGGCCAGAGATGAGCATGAAGTGCAGTGTGATAAAGCTGGCAGAGCTGTGCACTGCCTGCTTTGTAAAGAATGATCTATCTACAGGCCATACTTCCATCTGCCAGGCCAAGTTAAGGATCATAAAAGGAAAACTTCATAACATTTTTACATCGTTATTCTTTAAGAATCAAACACTATAAAACTGGTTACAGTGTGACAAAATATTTCACTGGAAATACAAGAGAGTGTGGAGAACATCTGGGTCACAGTGTACTCCTTCACTGTGACACTGCATGGTAAACAGGTTGAGAAATGTGAATTTGGGCAACCTATAAGTCTTCATAAAAACATTACTTTGTACATGCCACGGTGTGGTCTGATTTGATCTCATAATTTGAGTAAAATTCCCTGAAGAATGAGACCATTCTAGGCACTAGGAGCTGCAGGATCTAAGCAGGGTTTCCATGGGTTTGCCTCCTTTGGACCACAAGGTCTCTTTGGGATGGCTTTTCTCATGAAGAAATCAGCAGAACAGAAGAATTAGTAAGATATAGAGGACAAATGAGACAAGACTTAAACATTAACCACATGAGTGTATAAATGGAATGGAATAAAATGCAGCAAATGGAAGTTAATAATTTTTTTTTAAAAGGGCTACTTTAGCAAAGAGACTAAAGGCCAAAGCAGTAGGCAGTAGGAAACAGGGACCAGCCTGTCAAGAAGACTAAGTCAGTAGTCAGAAAGAGAGATGGGATGGGATACAACTTTCTAAACAATGAAAAAACTAACAAACTTCAATCTAGATGGCATAGACACTTCATGTGAGACATGATAGGTTTTTTCTTACTAGAAATGTGCATGGTGATGAGAATGTTTAAAACAAAAAAATAATGATTGCATGCTGATTAGTTTGGAAAATAGGAAAATCGGAGAAATAACACTTTGACAGTAAATAATGCTGCACACACACAGAGACACACCCAGATATTCTTGTAAAATATACATATTGCTGAAATCAACAGGGCTATTGTGAATAAAGACTTTGGGAGGGGAAAAAACCACCATGTCAAGCAGATCAATCCATATAAACATTTACAACAGATTTTCAGCCCAATTTAGCATTTAGACAGCAATCAAAACAGCTTAGGATTGCCCTCAAATCATGTCAGAAAATGCTAGGACCTGCTAGCCGAAAATAATAATACAAATTCTTTCCCTTTTTCATACTTCCCTTCAGCAGTGAGGCACTCATGAGGCTGCCATTTGCTCCACCAGGATGCATTATTATGTACACAGAGCCTCTCACATGGCCATACTGCTATTTACCACCTCAGAGTAAGCTAATAGCATTTTCAAAATGCAATTAGAACCTTTCAGGAGAAAGCTCAAGTTGTGTTTGGATAATATGAAGTTAACTCTCTACTACATTTCACAGACAGGCACACCAAAGCTAATAAATTCTTCTCATGTCTTCAGATTATTAACACACCTACTGGCAATGTCAAGACGTTAGTTTAAAGAATTTCAAATATGAAACAGTTCAATAATCTGGTTTACGACAGCTGACTGACAAAGCTAATTAACTGCCTGGAGAAGATTCTTTATAAATGAAGCAACTTCTGTCTGAACGCATTTTCAAGAACAACAAAGTATTTGTTTTGTCTTTGTCTCTTCTCTCATATTTTCTCCCTTCCAGCCTTCCCCATCTCATGTAATCTTTGATAAAAGTTTCCTTGACAGTATTTATATATCGTCCTTCCTCTGACTTGGTGGTTTCTTATTGTCTGTGTCCTTTTTTTGTCCTGCTGGAAATTTCTCCTCCTCTTTTCCAGACCTTTTCAGGCCCTCTCCACAGAGCACTTTCAGCTTTTGTGCCTTGCATCCCTATGCTCTCCTCAGTTGTCAGGTTGCGTTTCAGCACCTCCATCAGCTTCAGGTATATTTCTCATTGAGAGACATTCCACCCTGCATCATTTCCAAAAAGAAAGGGACCCGTTTGCCTCCTGCTTTAGTTGCACTGGAGGAAAACAGTACTTCAGGATTTTTTTTTCCCCCACTTGACTCACTGAATATTACAATCTGGAGCAAATTTTTATGCAGAGGAAGCTGACATTGGTATCTCTGGTTTCTAATGGCCTCTATTGTTAGAAGGCACTATGATACATCTCAGTCTTGCCCTGAAAGACATCATTCTGCCCATTAGATGATCTCTCCTTAGTGAGAACAAGCTATTTATTACACCAGATAACATACCAGTTTAATGAACAGAGCTAGTGAAATTACCTATTGCATAATATCCATTACAAATTAAGGGCACTGAGAGTACTGACATTAGAAAATACCTGCAAAATGCAGAACAAAACACCTGCAACAAGAGGAGGAGCTGTTTTATGAAGGTGAACATTAACAGACTTTTATTCCCATCAGAACCCAACTCTGAATTGTAAGTATTGCTGCATTACAAGCAGAATAACAGCAGGACTGGAAATACTTTTTAGGCTCTTGCTACATGATTCCTGTGTCATAGACCATCCGCAGCAGATTAATTTTATCTGGAATGTTTCTTTTTTATCATAAATTGATTTTTAAAAATGTAGATATTCTTCTTATGAAGTAACACACTCCTTGGATTTTTTTTTTTTTTTTTTTTTAACACCAGAAAAACTGTCTGAAAAAAAAAGTCCATCTCTGGATAAATATCAAAACACTGAGGGATCAGATTTCCAGCTGGACTTGCAGAAACTTTTGCAAAAATTCTGTTTCCAGGTCCATTTTTGTCTGATCTTCCTCAATCCTCTCAGAATGAGGGACACCCACTGGAGAGAAATTTTTAGTATGACTCCCTGTCTTGTTCACCCCCTGCCCTTTCACTCGCTGACAGCTATGCAGAAAAGAATCAGGATTTCACACTGAATCCTCCCTTTAGCAAATGATTGGAATTGTCTTCATGTTCCAGAGCATCAAGCAAAGGGAGGTGGGTTAAAACAACGGGAGTATTACTGAGCCTCCTCTCATATCATTACTCTGCAAGAGGAGTAATTTTGTTGATCTTGCAGCATTCCCCCTCTTAGCTTTTCATGGAACACGTATTCACTGTCCTCAAAGGGTCTACATCTCCCACCATTCAAAACACAGGAGACACAAACGTTTGTTAGTTATTTATAGCAGGCTAAATGAGATGTGAAAGCCCACTTGTAATGCTGCAAAATGGAGAACTGTGTTATTGTCACTGTCCTTCCCCACTCTGCCCTCTCCAAAAGTCAGATACATTCACATCCAAAGCCCCACTTAGACTCTACACTGAAGTTCACAGAATGTATCAGATATTTTGCACAGTTTCAATCAGAAATTAGACTGTCCTGTCTGCTGTCAGATAAGACAGATGTGACAAGTATTCTTAACATCTAGGCATTAGATTTTGGGGAAATAAAAGCATATGAACATGTGATTAAGGATGCATACATTATTAAAGGATAATTGGTAAATAATTTTTATTAATGAGCTTATCAGACTCAAGCCTGAAAGTCCACCCATAGATGAGCCATTCCTCCCGATCCCTCTTTAAAACTGATTGTGCTTTGCTTTTATAGAGCTGTGCTATCTAATTAGGGAACTTCAGTTATCTATTTTTAATATGTACCATCTTCTGTTCTGTTTAGTGCAGCCTTAAGATAGACTTTTATCTTTACTGCTGTGCACAGATCATCCGAAAATATAAGTTCTCTGCTACATGACAACTTATAATGAGCCTTAATGAAGCTTGTGAACAGCTGTTAAAAACTCCAGCTGAATAGGTTTGCCCAAGCAGCAGTAGCTTATAGTGCTTTTTCTCTTACAGCACTGTTGAGTCATCTGCTACTGTACACATAATGAGAAAAATCAAAAATGAAACACCAAAGCTGGTTAATCCTTTTTTCCCAGACATTTTATTTTAATCAGAGTTTTAATAAGTACATTATGAACCATCATCTCTTAAGCCTTTCACCTTTTTAATTATATTACTGCTCTGAACATCGACAAAAGCAAATGTTATTATGCAAATTTTGCTCCAAATTCGTGTCCTTACTGAGAGCATAAGAAAGAGAGTTCAAACACCTTTTTTAATTATACTATAGTTAAATGAGCTGCAAATCATTAAAAATTACAATAAGCTGTCATCCTTTTACGTGTTCCCTAAGCCAGGAAACAAAAGATTATATATTTTGAGTAGGATAAAGGATTTAAAGAACTCTGACAGTCAAACATGATTGAAACAAACAAATTCCCTCTCTTCATACTGTTTGCCTTACCTTTTTGACCTTTAAATGCTTAGACACTAAACTATCTGGCATAAAGGACACTCAGTGCTTTTGTATTGCTTTTCTCTTTACAAGGATGTGTAGGTTTCCTGAAGCCTCTTCAATTTACTTTTTTAATATCCTTTGCCAGTCACTCAGTCAGAACATATGGGAGCAGTTCACTTTCATGTATCAAATCCAAAGCATGAAATATGAGGCAGTGGGGTTTTTTTTTCTCTCCAGTATCCTTGTTACCTGGTTTTGTTTCAGTAACACCTATGGGCTTAATTCCTGCTCTACACGGCATGGAACAGCTGCAACAAAAAGCACAGATCAACAGCACAGTTTAACTCTAGAGCCAATGGATGGCTAAGTACTCAAAAGACAGGACACAGGAGAAAAAGGAAATAGATGATTGCACTGAACTTAATAAGAAGAATTCAAAGAACACCTGATAAACTTTTTCTCTTCTTCCTTCAGTCAATATTTACAAATAGAAATCTCAAAAAGCCAGGACTTGTTGATGTTGCCAGCATTTTGAATGATTGGTATCAACCCGACACAGCCAAAAACTAGACACAGGCATTGGGCTTCACCTCATTATTTAATTACTTAATTATTTAATTTATTTAATTAATTAATTATTTAATTCAGTGTCTGAGCACTGAATATTTCATTACAAAATTTTCAGTTGTTCTGTAGGAAAACTGCAAGAGACAGAGAATTCTTACTCATTCTGTAAATGTTGAGCAAATCTGTAGACACTCTGGTGCCCAGGGAAGTTTCACTTTCAATCGCAGTGGCATCAGATTTTTTTCTTTTCTTTACCAGTTCTGAACTCCAGTGCAATTTGACTGGCTTGCACAAAACCAGGAATTGTTTGGTTGTGGAAAGAGGATTATTTGCTGAGTTTGAAAAAGGTCCAGTTCTGTGAATTTCCATGCCAGTTAAGCCAATGTTTTATTTTCATGATGGTTTGGAGGACACTACACGATTATCACAGCCCCATGGACAAATAACAAAGACATAACTGGAAAGAAATGGATCTGTACAATTTAGACCTGAGCTTGACAGCTTACACATTTTCCAAATTGTGACTGTCCTAGGAACATTGCTCTTCTAAGCTCTCTGCAAAAAACATATAAAATAATATAGCCCATCTGATAACTCTGCAGAAGAAAAATAAACACTAAGACCCTGACTCTAAGTTATAAGGAGCTTATCTGAAGTGGTTGCACTGAAAAGAGTGTAAAGCATCATTATCATAATACATGATAAGAAGCGCAGTAACAGTGAAATTTTAGAACAGCACAGAAAAGGAACATATTTTAATTCAAAAGTCATTCACAAAGAAGCTTCTCATGCATGAGAAATGCCTACAAAAATACTCCTCACAATTTGGAGAAGAGAAATATCTTTACACGCAGTAACAGGGCAAGAGTATAAGTCAGGCCCCCAAAAATGGCATTAAAAGCCCAGAAGCAGTTTCAGGAGAAACAATAAAGAAAAAGGACCAAAATCTTCCCAGTTTAATCTATTTATAAACCTTGTTCTCAAGGTAAGGCTGTTCTCTCAAATCTATCAGGCCATTTATCTAAGATAATACCTGGTGCCTTCAAGAATTATTTATTAAATAATTTTTTAGTCACTCTAAAGAAAATTCAACTTTTTGCATCATAAGGAAACAAAGAGAAAAGAAAGGCATGAGAAACCTACTGATTCCCAGCCTATTTTGCATAACTGCTCTCTTTTTCCTTGAGATTTGTAGAAAAGTGATTTGGATCTTGATGTACACATTGGATTTGGGGAAGGGAGGGAAGGGCATCGGAAGGCTGGAAGAACACAAGAGAACAAAGAAGGAATTTTTCTACCAGATTAGATATAGTTTACCTGGAGATAATTTTCAATTCATTTTTTGCATAGTTTTTTTAAGGGAAGTAAAGGTATCTACCCCAAAGGTATCTGCTTAGAAGTCCTAAGTAAAATCTGGCTGAAATATGAAAACAAAGCAATAATCTCTAACATCAAATACTCCATTGCCACCTGAATATCAGCTGCAAAACAGAGAATAGATATCCTGGCAAGCTCAGATCTATAAAATACGACATTATTTTTAAATTACTCTGATTTTAAATTAATCTTCTCATTCAAAACTCTTTCACAAATGAGTTGTTGCATAAATTCACAGCTTGCACAGAGACACACTCATAACTTGCACAGAGAAAATATCAATAATTTAAGCTTTCTAATCTAGAAATGTAAAAAACAGAATTTTGAAAGATAACCCATACAACCTAAGGTAGCATCCTGCCCCAGGAATTCCACTGGCATTTTTCCATTATTTTCAGAGGAAAGGGCTTGTCTCAGTCTTTTATTCTTTTTTTTGGTCAACTGTCATAACTGTGCATTTGGTAATTTTTCCCTCTTAAATCCAAAGTTGTCAATGAAATGGCTGGTGCTATCCCACTGCATTTTCTATTTATTAAAGTGTTAAGAGCAATTACCAGGAAAAAAATGTTATCTATTATCTTTTACAAACTATAGCTTCAGTACTATCAAGTCACATAAATACAGAAGTGACAAATAGCCATAAATACTGCACACAAGCAAAGTTAATTAAGAGCCTATTAAACCTGTACTTCTATTGTTCCCCAGAATTCTGTGCACCCCTCTCATTCTGATAAATGCGTGGTTAGCCTGCACGCTTGCCATGGCTTCTCAGACCTTTGCAGTGCTATTAAACATCTTTACATCATTATTGTTTATTTTTTTTGTTTCTGCTCACATAAGGCAGAGACTATTAGTCAGAGAAAGAATTTATTTCAATAGAGAGAGCAGCATGTGGGATGTCCCAGCTCGAGGCAGCAGAATACTTGCAGGGTGACAGGCAGTTATATTTCCTCAGCCATCACCACAGTAGTGTACAGAACTTTAATGTTATCTTTTCCCATTTATTGATGAAATTCTGACCAGTTTAAAAATTGTTCAATCCCACCAAAAAAAAAATCTCTTACGTGCTATTTATCTGTAACATGATTTTGGTGGCCCTGATGAAAATATTGGCAATATTTTAAATTACAGTTTTTCAAAGAACATCTCATTTAAAGCTCCAAAGACAAGTACATTGTCATTTAAAATAAAATAATTGATAATTAATTAGTAATAATGAGAATGAGCACCAAAAACATAACACAGTAGCTGTACAAACACTTAATCCTTCTCATTTTATACGATACTACTTATTTTAAATTAAATATCTTTACATAATGCTGATAACAGTCACAGAGTAACAATGCTCTTAATCACCTTATGACTTGAGAAGGAATCATAAAACATAGGTCCTGTACTATTGATTCCCAAACATGCCCCTCTGTATGTTTTCCCACACAGATCATAGTTAAATTTTAGGGACTGTACCAAAGCCATCTCCTGAAACTAAAGAAATATTGATAAAACACAATCTGAACACTATTGGGATGCCCAAGATTTTCAAATAAAAGAGTTGGGCATTAAAGCTTCAACACAGTTAGCAAATATTCCCTAAGGGAAGAATTAAAAAAAATAAAAACTAAAAAATCTTGGCAAGTGAACCTCATTCAACATCATTTTTAACTGTGATACAGCAGTTACCATGCTCTCTATGCAAATAACACAGGTTTAGCTTAAAATAATGAGCCAACTTAAACCTAAATGCACTTCCAGGGAATCAATTAAAGCTAAGACATTACTAAATGTGATACACTCTACACCACTGGCTTAAAATGGGCTATTTTATATGCCTAAACTTCTGATTTCATGCTGACATTTTGCCAAGCAACCAACTCAGCAAAAATCGAAATAGTCTTTAATCAAAGTTTCAGTCAAACTATACCCTTCATCAAAACATGTTCCTGCCAAACAATAAACAGAGAGACACCAGCCTCACAAATTCAAGGTGCAGCTATTCAGAGCTATTGCCAAATAACCAAAGTAATGTGAATTTAAGAACGTGGCCTCATAAGGAGCCTTTTCCTTATGAGGCCATAAGGAGAGAAGACATGCTGCCACATGCATGACACAAAATGACGGCCTGTTTTCTAGAACAGACCTTTCCTTCCAACTGTAAGTGTCAAAAAATTGTATTTAACAAAATGCCTTTTCATAGCTAAGCTTCATAAATTTGTGTTGTGATAGAGAGCATTCTGTCAAAAAAAATCCCAAATAGTTCTCTTGGGCTGTGAAGTCTTCATGTACTATTAAAAGGAAGAGTATGTGGGAAAGGAGATCAGCAGGGATCAAAACAGTGATAAAGAGCAAACACTTTGGGCTTGCATCACTAAAGAACACTAAAATATATTTGCTTCACTGTATTAATTAGTAGAGATGGATATGCTAAGCACTGAAAATAAAATATTTACACTAAGGTACTTCTCCAACTTTTAAAAACTTTGCAAGAAGTGTAAACTTTTCATTTAACTTGCACCTTTTAAACAGCAGATACAAGGTCAGAAGGGTGAACAGAGCTTCATTTCTCTGGCTAGTGCACACCTGACAAGAAAATATCTCGTCAAAGAAATCCTATTTAAGGGAAATAGAACCAATTCTTTGAGCAGCAACAGAGAAAGACCTTTTTTTTTTTTTTTTTTTAAGATAAATTATTGCAGCTGGACACTTTCCTTTGTCAGCTGTCATTTCCCTGGTCACAGTTTGCAGATATCTCTCCATTCCTCAAATGCTTAAGACTCCACGGTCTAAATTTCCCAAAGTAAAGGATGCAGGGTAATGTTTTAAATTCTGGTAGCAGTAGAGAGAAAAAAAGGCAAGGCATTCCCTATTGTACTGCTGTGAAAACATGCTTCAATAAGTAGCTGCATGCGGTTATTTTAGCACTCTTAATAAACGGTCATCAGTAGAGATAAAAAAAAAAAGATTATTTGATTTAAAATTGCATTTTAGGTCATTTATTTTATTTGCTGTTACTGACTTTTATCTGCAACAGTGACATACAAAAGAGTCATTTATGTGATTTCGACACCTAGCCATCTTATTTTCACTCTTCATACTCCAAGAAAAGGCAAAAACTTGCATGCAACACTGACAATTTAAATTCAGCAGAGCTGCTACATGACATCTCAATCTGTTGAGATGTATCATACAATTACCACTGTAGGCCACTTCAAAATTATGCTCCTTGCTTTCATAATGCCATGTGGGGAGGGAGACACGCTGACTTCTTAAGTTCTTGCACTTCCTCGCTCTAAAGATCTCCACTGAGTCAAAATATCTGTCAGTTTGCAGATTACACTGTCATCTACTTTCAACATATTGATTTCCACTGAGACAAAAGCTGGGTTTTTTTAATTTTTTAAGCTGCCTTATACTTCAACAGAGATGCCAAAGTAGCAACAAAACTCAACCTGTTCGAGGTACTACTGTATGTAAAACTCTCTGCAGAGCTATGTTTCCTCTATGCTAAATAAATCAGTTTCGCTCTCTTCCAAAAGGGTCTTGCCACATTAGATTAGATTACATGTTTCCTCTGCCCTTTTTTCTGCATGTGTTATAACAAATCAAAGAAAACCAAAAAGTGACCTTAGAGAAACAGACCTGTTAAGGAGACTTGATGAATTTTCCTAATATTAATGACTGCTGTCAAAACTTCACATACATTTTGTCAAAAGTTTTGTCCTTTTAATACACAAAACCACCTAGGCAAGAACAAGACAACTTAAGTATATGGCATCCCCCACTCAGAACCTAAGAGATATTTTCATTCTACCCTGCTGAATCTATGTCCTCTCAGCACACCTACAGTCAAGGTGAGACCCAAACATACAGTTTTTAAAGAGCAAAAATAAAGCATAGTAGAAAAGATAGCTTTACAAAGTACCATAGCTCAATATATCAATCTCTCTCCAGTAAGCATTGGGAAGCTATGAAGCTTCATGAACAGATACAAATTAAAGAGCAGAACTATAAAGGGAAGCAAGTATATGGAAGAAACAGCTACTTATTTTTAGCTTCTTTTCACCCTCTGTTAGGAAATGTAAATAGAAGGTGAATTTATATATTCATAGAAAGAGCATTTATAAATATATTTATTCTGAGTAAAGTTTGATAGAAAGAACCATCTTGACAGACTAACACATTGCTAGACCAGCACATTTTCTCTGTTGTATGAATTAGTTTCTGACTATCACCAGAAATGCTTGAAAAATCATATTTCTGATGGCACCTTCCACAGCAGTGCATGTATGTTAACCAAGCTCTGGATAATGCTTTTGCTCATAGGAGTTCTGAAGATGCTCTTAAGCAGTATTAAATTACAACTAAAATCCCAAATTAAATAGTTGACAAACGACACCATGAGCATGTTAAACAACCATATTGTAAGTATTCAAAACTTGGCTGATATGTAATGTTTCTGTAGTCCACAGAGGACCTCAGCACTGCTTAAGGAGACAAGAATTAAAGAGCTGTCAGACTGCCAAAAAAATGTCATTTTAGGCAGCAGATGTGCATCCTGTCAACAACTACTTTCACACAACACAGTAAACCAATGGCAGGCCTACTTTTTGGCTTTGTTATTAACAGATTACTGCAGGGGATGTAAAAAGAGAAACACGTTCTTCTGTGACAACTGGAAAGGATAGCATGAGCATAAAATTAAAAAAAAAAAAAAAGAAAAGAAAACAAGCAAAGGTAGATAACCCACTTGCTGGTATTGCAAAGTCATCGTGCTGCAAAATGGATTCTCAAAATCTGGTTTCTGTATTGCAGACAAAATAAATCGTTAACAGTTTTGCTATGTGGGCTTCTAAGAGATCAATATGCAAAGTAAAATTTTCTATCAGCACAGCTGTTTATCTTTGATGTCTGCTGTTAGGTATTATTAAATCAAATTGGTAATTTACAATTCAGGAGGCATCTACAGCAATATAAGTCCAGGACAACATACTGTGATGCCAAGAATTCACTGACAAATACCAATACTTCCTCATTTACCATTTGCATGATCTGAAATTCACAAAGCCTTAAAGAATTTTAATTAATGATCACAGTCTTTGATCTCAAGAAAATTATTATGGCATGTGTAAAAATGAGATTCGTAAGAATTCTCTTAGAAGGGAAATTAATTTAGTGATTATATCATATATTTTTAAAAAATATAGAAAAAAAAGAAAACAAAAGCACAGTTTAAATTTCAGCAAAATAGATTGATCTAAGTATTCATCATCCATATTCAGAACACCATGAAAGACACTCCTGAAGATAAAAGATAGTTCCATGAATGCATTTGCAGCCTGACACGCATATTCATTTCAGCATATTGCACCATTAATTATTCCTTTATAAACTCTACTGTGATCATTTGTCACTCATTTACGTTTCAAGCCTTCTGAAAGTGACAAATCTCCTACATTTCTAAGTACTGTGGAAGGTACTTAAGAAAAAAGCAGCATTAGTTTTTCAAGTTCTTTTATACCTACACCACAAAGCAAGAAGATTGTGTCACTGAGTAATTTGATAAATTTGTGTTCAAATATTCCCAGTCTTGGTTGAAAGGTTCTGTCTTCACTGAAGACATCACTAACATTTAACATCATGATTTTATCATAGTCTTTCCAAAATGTGATAAACCAACAAAAACTAGGTATCTTCAGGCAGATGTACAATGGATCACCTCACTCCTTGGTACAAAACAGAGAAAGCATTAAGGCTTCCTTAATGAGTGAGATATGTGGAGTCATTAATACATGCTGATAGGACATAATTGAGCCAATGGCTAATGTGACAGGCAGCTGTGGTGTCTTAAGAGGTGTCAAGGACCATCAAATATTCCTAAAGTGTTTGTTCCCACCCCAGGGGAGGTACTTGGGGGTTCCCTCCTGAACCTGAGCAAATATAAACGATGGAAATTTGGTGTTTTGGTGAGCTGTCTTCACCTCTGGTGGGTTGAGACACAGACTATCAGACATCAAAATGGTTGGATCCAAAAGGTGGTGACTATATCCCTCTGTACTCTTATTCCCTGCTTCTGTCTTCTTTTCCACACAATTTTCTGTTAAGTAAAAATCTGCACTACTGACTTTGCCATTTTGTCCCATTTGCACCTTAATTTGGGCAGAGGCGTCACTGCAAGAATTTTAATAACTGGATCATAACATTATTAAAACACTTATTATCTATGTAGTTCAAGCCCTCAGGGAGTTCCCTCCCCACTTATTTCTCTCTGTATCAGCCAAGCATACAACTCTCAGACAATATCTAATAGTAAGTATTCTATAATATGCCCCAGAAAAACAAAAGCTCACCCATGTCCACCATATTTCATCTGAAAGAAACTTTTTTGGGAAATTTTGTAAGATTTAAGTTGAAGCATATCTATATGGTTCATTCAGAACTCTAGTTAAGGATTAAGAACATAACTTGACTTATCTGCTTTGAAAAATACCATCCTCCTGAGAGCCTGAAGAGTGTGGTTTGGAAACCTGCTCAGAGGAATTTGCTTCTATCTGTACCCTGGTTCTAGCCAGGATGGTTTGGAGCATTTCAGTGGGAACACTAAACTGGGGAACACCATTCCTAGACCACAGCAGTCTAATCTTAATAACACAGTTTTTCCATGGGGAAAGAGGTCACTGAGAAGGATTGCAATTAATCATTCTCTTCCTGAAGACCCTCCTAGCATCACTAATGCTGTTCATGTTACACAGATTTCATACTCATTATAAAAATTCTTGAATATTATTCTTCAGTATAACAAGGAAAGAGATTACTCTGCCTGAGATTGGTGTCATCAGAAAGAACCTGCCAGATTTGGTATCCTTTTCTTTCCTGCTAAATCACAGCTAAATCAGCTTCAAGCTGAACAAACATGACTTGGTATTGTAATATCAGCAAAACCCCACCTTTCAAAAAGTTTGTTAGAGCTCCTACAACTGGGCACTCAGTTTGCAGAGCTCGTGCATTTCAACAACAGTTGAAGTAGATTTCCACAGATTTTAGTGCCAGGTTTTTGTTTTTTTCCCCTGGCATGCCCAGTACTCTCAAACATTACACAAAACATGAAGGTTTTCGAAAAGTACACTGTGCTTTAAATAGTACAAGAGATAATACAATAATAATGAAAGATAATGCAAGTAAACAAAGCAATAAACCTCTTCCATACATCCCTTATTTAATATGTGCTGGAAACTAACATGAAAAATCTAAAAGTAATCACATCCAGAACTAATTTACCTACCCAACTTGCAGTAAAATCAGTAGGCTTTAGGTACACATGTGATTTTGAGAAGGCAAGTTTATTATTGTCATTTCATTCAAGCCGTCTTCAAATCACTCATAAAAACAGGACAACAGGTAAACAATTAAGTCCTGAATTCTCTGTGTAGTGAAACCTGTAAAAGAAGTTGAACCTACTTAAAGCATTTTAGCATCTGATTCTACTGCCTCAACAAGAGTTAGAAGCTTGTATGACACAGTGCATGGGAACCTAGCTCCATTTAAACAGAAGGTTTGTAGAACTCAACAAAGAGAAATTTGCCATTTTAGAGGCTTAGAGAGATTTCATTAGAATGAATTATATCTGAGAGCCTTGATGAAACAGGAAATGCCTAATTTTTTTTTTTTTTTAATGGCATTGCAGACCTACTTTTGGGTGTTACAGAAAGACGAAAGCAAGAGTGTGATGCATCTTATTTAATACCTTATACCATGTGTTTTGTCTGAAGCTTTTGCATTTCATAGCCTTAATGTATAAACCAGACCTTTTTGGATTTATATCCAAGAAAACTGTCTCAAAAGCTTAAAATTCACCTTGACCATCAAATAAAAACTCAAAGTCACAATATTATCTGTGCTACAAAAATTATTTCAGTAAAATTAGTTCAGTAATATTTAAGATTACTGAAAATGAGAATTTGAATGGTATAAGAATTTTGCAGCAGTGTGAAGAATATATGAAGATGAAAATTTTTGCAACACAGGATAGCATTTTCATCAGAAACTGTATTTAATGGACTCAAGTCTGAAATACTGAAATCACATGAGATATCCTATTTTCATATTATTTGACATCAGACCTAATCACTTCCCTTGACTTGATAAATCTTATAGAATTACTGTCAAGCTATATTTGGCTGAGAGATCTGTTTATATGAATATGATTCGTAGTTTTGCTGCTAAGCAAAAAGATAAATCCATCTGCTCTCTTTCATCTCACCTTTTTATGAAAGCTTGCAAGATGAAGCCTGTAACATATTTTTTTAAAAAAAATCTTTCTTTGGCTGTTCCATTTTCAAATATCAAAAGAGGGTTTTTCAACAGCCTACTGAAGCTTCTTTCCACTGAGGTTATAAAACATCATTAATTCTTTGCTCTAAAACTTACATATCCAAGATGGTCACTTATTCAAATGCTCATCAGTCTCCTGCTTCAAACAAAATGCAAAGAAATGTCATGAGCCAGCTTTACTCTATTGAGTTACTTTAGCTTCATTGCAAGGGCCCTAATACTGAGAGCCAAAGAAGAAAGGCAGGAGATTTCACTTCCTATGTCTTAATATTTTGAGTCTCTTAAATATTTAGGGGTCTGTCTTCCTCTGTAGATTTACTACATAAATTCTGGACCATCAAAGTCTTCAACATAAGGTTAAACACATTCCATGGTAAGCAGCACCTTTTGCCTAAAGAGCACAGAGCCACTCATGGGGAAAAGAAACAGCCCTCTAATGAGACACCCACCTCATCTGCAGCAGGTCATGGCTTCCTAGAAACCAGCCTCAGATTAAGGACAGAAATAAAAGTACACCAGAAATGTTCATGTGACTAGAGGACAAGACCTTTGCCAAGCACAGGAGCAGGCACACCGAAGCTGCTCAACAGCAGAGTTGCTCAGTAGTTACAAGAGATTTACTAACATTTACAGATCACAAAACAACATCATTGGCCATGCATGCTCCATCTTCCCTTGTCAGTCATCTGGTTCCAGCTGTGCAGACAATGCTAATTCAATGGAAATTCACCTTTGCTGTTCACGCAGAAAATCACTGACATAACGACAGATTTCTTCTTGTGAAATTCAGTTACACATCACAGGTTAAAATTCATAATAATGCCTGGCAATAGGCTGCAGTTTATATTTCACTTTTTTTCAGAGAAGTACCCCTGAATGTACAGAGGCTGATGTAGCAGTTCCTTCACTGTATATACTTAGTGTATTTCTTTTCCTGTTTTTCATTCATAAAATATTCAGCAGGAGCACAGGGCCACCTGCAGAAGAGGAATCCAGGCCAGTTCTCATGGAACTCCCTCCTATAAAATTTAGGTAGCAGCAATTTTTAAATAGAGGGTTGGGACTACAGAGAAAATCTATTATGACAATGCTAAAATCTTACGGATACATCTTTTAGAGAGAACTGGCGGGTCGTGCATTCATCAGTTCTTCCTATGATGTTCCTACATTCACAGTTTCTAGATTCAGCTACAGGGTGCACAACTCTTGGGAGTGAAATGGGAGGTAACACATTTGTGTTCCAAGTACTTCAAAATGCAGCAGCCAGGCTGTGAACATGGCAGTGTGCTAGGCTATCACTTGGGTGTTTTTGTTGGTAAGCAGATTTCAAGGCCTACTTAAGTCTTTACTTAAAATCTAGGTGTTGAGCTTCATAATTTTAAAGGAGTGAGATCTCTCATAATTTTCAAGCCACTTTCCTCTGAGATTTTTGGAATTTGTAAGAACAATAAGACTGTCACTGGACAAATTCACATTACTTGTCCAGAAACTGCTGGTCGATCAGTTTAGAAAGTAACTTTTTACTCAAGAACGCAAAGATATTTCTGAACTTGCCATATATCAAGGAAAAAAAAAAGAAAATTTTCATTCATCTTCCTTTTGCCAGAGATTTCACAAAGCAAAGTTTATAAAAAGAAAAAAATATATATTTAGTTCTTCTGTATGGTAACAAAGATACATTTCAGCCGGACAGCACTTATGATAATGTCCTGGGGTGACGTTACGATGTATCCCCAATCGTCTGTTTGGTTTATGTTGGATATTACACTCTGTACCTTTAATTTGGATCTGAGAGTAAAACAGGGAGAAAAGTGCAGTTTGTTTTCAGAAACCTCTCGGGCTGGCCTTGAAGAGTGGGAGTACCAGCACCCAGACAGCGAGGCTTATTTTTTTCAGCACTCACTTTCACTTTGCTTTGCTTTGTAGCTAGTTAGCGTAGCTTAGTTAAGCCTGAGTAGCTTTGCATTTCTTTTTTCCTTTTTTTCTTTTTTCCCTTTTTTCCACCTGTTTTTTGGAACTGTTCAAACCTCCCCCAGACTGAGGACCAGGGGGCACCAGGGGAGCTGGCACCTGGACCCACCGGGATCTGCCCTGTGCAGCAATTTCCACCAGCGCTGGAAAGAACTGAAAGCAGAGACCATCTACAGGATGGTCTTTGTTTCCCTTAATTCGTCATCTGGTATTGTTCAATTTATTTGTGCTGGGGGAGTGTTTTGCTGGTTTAATAAACAGGCTTCTTTCCACTTTCTCCTCTCAGGAGTTTTCTCCCGAAGCAGTTGGGGGAGGGGAGGGAGGGTTTCCCTAGGAGTTCTCCTCCCAAAGTGGCCTTAAACCATCACAGACAAAAAAAAAGTAACCAGAACAGAGCTGGCTCTGCTCTTGACCTCTATGAAACTGAGCAGGCTCTCAGCTGGACACAGTTTCTCCAAGAAATTTGTTCCCATTACTCTTCATCTTGTAAAGGTGCTTTTAGCACCCATTAGTAGCTAAAAGAATGTATTCTTGACAAGGATCACCTGAAATACAGGTTGTGGTGCTCAGAAAGACCATGGTGGATAGACTGAAGTAACATCAGCTGTGATGTACTAGAATCGTACAGAAACACATATATTTAGCCATGGGCTGTCAACTACCTGCTAGCCTTCAGGATAGTAAAAATTATATTTGCCATTCCACTTTCCTTCCTATAACAGCACAGAACTCCTGATGCCCTGTTATGCAGTATCCAGTCGGGATTTTTCCACTAACTTGCTCAGGAGATTGGTCTTTGTTCGTGACACCTCCTTTGTCTGTGTGCCATGGTTCATAGAGAAGACAAATTAAGAACCACATTTACTCATGTTCATGTTATTATTTTACCAAGTGACATGCCTATTGCCCATATTAGTTATGTCACAGGTATTCTTTCTATTTCAGTCATCCAGGGTGGCATTTAGAAAGGGTATTTTCTACTTAAAATCAATATCTTCTCCAGCTGCTATAATATTTCTTCTTACTTAGAAATATTACTCAGAATACAAACGTCATTGATTACAAGCAGAAAACATACTTGCCAATTACCAAAGGAAAGTGGAAAAATAAAAAGTGCTCTCTAGTTCATGTTGTTCCAGCTGGTGACACACCACTACTAATCAACACATGTTTCAAAAGCACTAGAGCCTTCTCAAGAAAATGCTTGGGTTTTCTTCTTCTAAGCTGAAGCACAAAGTGTGGTTTTATTCTAGCAAAAACACAAACCCAGATTTCTAATGCTGGATTTCTCAGAGAAATGCTTTCACAGCAACTGAGTCAGAATATACTGTTCTTGAATTATGGTGGTGAAAAAGCAACTTGGCTTTTCTTTATGCAAGCTTTCCAGACAGCTTAACAGAATCTGAACAGGTGAACAGAGCAGTGAAATAGATTTAGAAGACTGGGATTTTGTCCTTTCTTCTTTGGGCTGAAGATAAAGTAATAAATTGTGTACTTGATTTTGACAGGTTGTAATTACCTAAGAATGGTGTTATGAATTACTATACAGTAGAATATTAAAATTTGGAAACAGCACTTATTCCCTGTTTGTCCTCTTACCTCCAAACCTGCTGCAACCACTTCAGCATTTGCCTATTTTCTCCACTGTAGCTGGCTGCAAGGAAGTGTCATGGATTTATGTAGTACCTCTGGTCATGAACTTCTTATTCTCATGTTCTCCAGCCATGAAGAGGGTGTACTTCAAATAGATGGAAGAAGAAAAGTCCAAAAATGAGTAACATAAACAGGCTTGACATAAGCAACAGCCAAATGGCCATATCCTTAATGAGCTTGGTTTAAGGAACAATTTTCCGTGACATGATGATATCTAATATAGAAGTTAAATCACCTAATAATGCATACAGTAGTTTCTTAAATTATATCTCTCTATACTTACACAGTTATTTAAGAAACTAAAATAAACCCTGTGATAAATTTGTGTCCTCCTTGATAGCCTTGATAGATGAGAAACGTATTCCAAATCTCTTCTGAATGCTTCTTTCCTTCTGAGTGTCTATAGACTATAATTTTAGGTACATCACAGACATTTGCTCTAGTTGTTTTGCAAGAAATGAATTTGTGTGGTTTTGGTATTAATAAAAATATTCTAAAAAAATATTTATGTACAGGTCCGTTTGGCAAACCAGAGATAAAATTTGGAATGATTTTTTAATGCAATCCCTAAAACCAATAAATGCTTTGGCCATCTTCTCTTCCCAACAAATTCCTCCTTCCTTGCCTTGACATTATACAGTCATCAAAACAGGCAGAGCTTCTAGATAGCACTATTAGTGAGTTATTTACATTTTAAAAATATATTTTGGAACATGCTTAATTCCAAGCAATTCTTACATAAAACTGAATGTCATACCTTGGTAAATACTGATCTCCATTTGACAAAGAATATCTTGACCAGTATGACAACAAGGATTATTAATAAAGAACCTACAGGTTCATCCTTCCAAAACATTTTCTTCTCTCTACTATGAAAAGTTTTTCACCAACCTGTATGAGTTGCTCAGGTGACAAAGAAACACAGAAAACAGGAAATACTACCAAAAAAACCAACAAAACAAAACAAAAAACACTCAAAAAACCAAACCAACCAAAAAAAGAAAAAAATCAAAAAACCCAAAACCCACAAAAACCTGCAAAAAATAAAAAGGAAGAAACTGCCCAGATAGAGCTGTATTTTAACAAAGTTTTTGTTTCAAAACTACATATACATGAAGTAAAGTATTACTGTAACTGACAGGTAAACCAATAGACCTCTAAATGATGAATTTCCAGGACCTGTTTTTTGGGACTTCACTGGGAAAATTAATGGCATTTCAGTCTAGCTGTTAACAAATTAGTTAAATGACATATTGATACTCACATCTAGCTGACCAGTGAAGATAATGATTTGTGTTGAAAATTTATCTTCTCTCAGGGATAAACATGCTCTTGTTTCAAATAGATGAAGGGAACTTTTCCATTCAGCATACTAAGAGGTCCCTTGAAAAATTACTCAATTTTTAATACATCAAATTACAAAATAAATCTTACTACATACTGGACTTCTAACACTATATATGTTGTGCAAAAAATAAGAGCTAGGAAGAACAGAAAAATATGTTCATTTGGGCACATGGCAAACTAAGAGATTATTTTAATAAAAAGACTCAGTCAATTACTCCCCCAGTTTTTACGTAGGTCTACTTTACTCATGATAATCTTCCAAAACTGGGTTTGCCCAAAACTCATTTTACATTGGTTTGGTCTTTTGGCCAGCAGAGAATTCAATAAATTTTATCACAGTGAGGAATGGAATGGATTGCCACCCTAGGTATCCCCCTGTATTTCAGTCGTGCCACTGATCTGCTCTGCAGTGCATCTCTCCTGCCCAGCTGCACCAGTGCTACCAAGAGCAGCTTTCCACTTGATCTATTTTGACTCCACCATACTTTTGCAGTTGGAGGGTCAACATCATCTCTTCCAGCCCAATATAAAAAAAAAAAAAAATTGTTTTTATTTCTGTGTTAATATGCTTCTGTGTCATACCCAGACACAGATGTGGATGCAGAAAATTGGATTGTTCCATAAATGGGGAGATTTTTTAAGTAGCACAGAAACAAGAATGAGCACAAAACCTTGAATGATTCTTCTGAAATGTCACCTATATTTTTGAGAATCAAATGCTTCTATAATTTGGGGTATTCCCATAAACCCAGCTAATTTTGCCTCAGCTCAGCTTATTGAAAAGGTGAGAATCGTCCTCTGGAATAGCCCTTGAGGCACTAGTTAGCATTTCTTCTGACACACAGTTTACTCAAAAGAATTTTCCATTCTGTCATTCTTTCCATTCTGTCATTCTTTCTAAGAATCCAGAGATTCTTTCCATGGTTTCAGTAACAGTGACATCTGCAATGGGGAGCTCTGGCCACTTGAAACTCATTAAAACATATTTGAGATTGACAATGAGTTGAAAACATCTGTCAGACTTGGCCAAAAATGTCAAACAAATGTGATCTTGCTGTGCTATCCTGCTACAGTGACTTAATAAATTCCTTGTCTGCGGTCAACACATGGTAAATTGGATTCCAATTACTGGCTTGTTTTTTTTTTTTTCTCCATCTGAAATATACTTTCACTTAAAGGTCCATACTCTACGTGACCTGCATTATAATTCATTTACTGAATCTAGAAGCTGAAGTAAAGTGAAACAACTTAGCTTTTTAACATGCTGTAATAAGTACCAACCTAACATTTGTGACCTGGTGCACATAGAGTCTCCAACAGAAACTAAACCATCTGCATTTCCCAAACAGAAAGAATAAACAAGTGACTATCAGACAGTTTCAGCCTCCTTTTTATTTTATTTTTTTTTTAATTAACCTCAACAGTCCAAAACTGTTTCAAAACAAGTTTCAAAAAAGCTTGTGTCATTTAAAAATAAAGATGTTCAGGGAAGCCTCTGCATTACAAAAGTTATTTTTCAAAGCAGCTAAAAAAATGTATACCTAAATGAAGGTATGGCAAGGTAACAAATCAAGATATACTCTTTAAAATGGAATGAAAGGAAGTAGCCTACATTCAATTCTCACCTTCAGAAAGACAATGTTTTCTTCCAGATGCAAGTCAAGGGAATCCAGTCTAGGTGTGGGGAGGGATTAGATGCATAATTTCTCTCTATCTTTTTTTAAGAACCCATTTCCTTCAAAGAGGTTAGAGGGGGTTTTTTTTAGCTCTCCCTTCTTGGGAAAAGACTCATAATCAGGATATTTTAAAAGAACAAATATTTTTACACAAAGTAAGGCTCATCAACAAAATCATCACCTTGCACTTTAAAAACCTATCATAATATAATGTAGATTATAAAAATTGTTATCTGTGATTAATATGCTAAGCTGTAGATGCAGGAGTAGCACGTCAAGTAAATGATAAAATTTATATAAAGTTCATAATTCTTATTTTATTGTTCTGCTATTTTTTGTATTTGCTTCTTCCCTGAAACTACAACAGTTCCCAGAAATTATGGATATTACCTAAAGAAGCAACAAAGATTTTACCACCTATTTGTACCTATAGGTACAAATTATTCCCAATTTGGATAAAGATTATTTGGATAAATATAAATAAAATATTAAACTTTGCTAACATGAAATCTCATATCCTTATAGACAATCTCCCTTTGTTTGCTTGCAGGAGCTTGTCCTGGTTTAGGGCAAGTTTTGGGAGGAAACTTCTGAAATGGTCTTTTCCAGAAAGGAAATTCAAGTGGCCCCTTCCCCAACCTCTTCAGGAGACAAACCTCCTTGGAGAAAGGTGAAAAAAGCTTTTTATTTAACAAGCAAAGTATTTACAAGCATAAAAAGAAGAGTAATATTAAACAATAAAACCTCTTGCTGTTCTCACCCCCTTCACTCTCTGAACCAGTCTTAAAGGTGCAGAACTTAATATCCAGCACAAACAGAACAGAGGACTGGGGATACAAACATCATGAAGTCACCCTAGGACAGAGCTTTAAGAAGAAAAATGTTAATCTTTGGGTTATTACCAGTGGCCAAGATAAATTTCATTTTCCCTTTTTGTACCTTGAAAGCATGTATAATGCAAACAAAAACACCAAAACCAATTTTTTTTTCAAAAGATGGAATGCATTGTGCTTTTGATTTATTTTATAGTATGGAGACCTGTCATATTCATGAGGTTTTTCTTCTGTGAGAGGCTGGCAGACAATCTATTTGCATCTGTATTCTTAATTTTTAATATAACTTTTTTTATGCAGCTAGCAAGTGCCTTTTCTAATAGTATTTCATTTTAGAGGGGTGCTTTGTACTTACATTAAGTCTTTGCAGCATGAAACAATAGAATAGAACCATATAATCTTTATATACATATTGAAAAACTTAAAATTTTTTTTAAAAAACTCACAATATTATTGTACTGACTTTTTTATTTGGCTTAATAACAGTAATAGATGTGTACACAACATGCTTCCCTGACCAAGGGGTGCTGCTCCAGAATTTTGTCTCCTTTTCTTCATCATTTACAGTTAAATGAAATACTTCAGTTGAGCTCAGTCTATAATAATAAGCTATGTTTAACCTAAGGGTTACTTACAGGATTACACACAGGGTATAGTGAAAACCAGTTCAGGTAAAGAAGACAAAAATCTGATCTTCATAAAACTATAACAAGGCTCTTTGAGCCTTTTTAGTCCCTAGGATTTAATCAGATCCATGGACAGCTCAGTCACTGAAGCCCTTGTTGGTGCACCCCACAACTGAAGTCATCCTGAGGATATTGCCTGTCTCTGCCACTTCATAAATGCAAATTTACTTTAGACAGGGCACGAATAACCCACTCATTCATCCCTGGCTACACTCAGATGAAAAGCCTGTGCTCAGCAACCAGCCCTGCATTACTTTTTGTTACAGGCCTGTGCTATCTTCAGATATTTCTCTCCTGTCCAGAAGAGGGACAAGACAAGGTGATGAAGCCATCAATATAAATCTCAGGATTACCATCAGGAAACGTATCTTTATTATGAAAAATCCTCTAGAAAACTCTCTAAACTGTTATCATCCCACTGCCTTAAAAACACATTATTGTTGTACATTTCTCAAAACTGCCACTTGAAAAGCTGGGTTACCTTGCAATTTCTGGCTGATCTCCTGCCTTTCTCAGATAAACAGAAGAAACTGAGTGTGTGAGCTAGAACAGAAAGGAATGCTGGCATCTCCAGCCCCCAGGCTAGGAGAGACTATGCTTCCCTTAACTTGAGCATTCACTTTTCTTGAAAAGGTTTCTGTAATTTGCTTATCTATATAAACCAGTAGCAAAATAATAACAAAGGATAGTTCTGCAATAAAAATATATATATAATAAAATAATAAAAATGAGTAAGTTACTCTTTCACATGCATCTAAAGACAAAGACAAAAATATTGACTCTGTTCCAAACCAGCTTCAGGAAAGAAAACAGCATTGGCTTATCCATATCAAAAAGACAATATCCTTGACCTAACAGCACTCTATTTTTAGAATTCACATGATCTTTTTTATCTTCTTATATCATGCCTTAACTTTTATCAACAAAGTGTTCATCCCCTAGAAATTACATCATCTTGTATCACCTAGTAATGATTCCTTTGAAAAAACTAAGTGATCCCACCAGATGTAGAAGAAATCTATTCTGCCATTTGAATATTAACAAAAGCCCAGCATTATGAACTAATTAGAGAAAGGAAAATATACACAGTCCTTGGAAAAAAAAAAAAGGCAGAAAAAGCCCATTAATCAGCAACATATACCATATTTTAATAAATACAAGTAATAAACATTGCTATATGGTCTCAAAAATTATATGATTCCCAAATTATATCTATACAGGATGAAGCTCTCCTAAATGCATGCAAAACTTCTAATCTAATAAGCAAAAGGTTTTAAATAATAAAATCAATCCGACATCTTATGTCTTCTCTAGAATGAATTTTATTCATTAAAAAGAAAACCTCATGAATATCATCACTCCAAAATCCTCCTTTGTACTTGTTATAGTCTTAGAAAATAAGAGGTTTTTCTCTGGGAAATGGGAGTCTTTCTGCATGGCCTGTTTGTGTTTCAATACCTCTTACCACCGCTGTGTAACTGGCACCTTTAATCTCCCGCAGAAGTAACCTTATCATCCCACTGGCATTCCTAGGAATAAAAGGAACATCACAGTATGAGTTTGTTAATCACTTTCAAGGCAAACAAAAGCCCATTTTCCTGTCTTTGTATTCTGCTGAAGTTTGTCAATGTCAAGTCAAGCCTCTAAGGCAACACATCTTCAATTAGAGATGTAAAATCCAGTTTGCATGCCATTTAAATCCTGCAAACTGGCAATCCTCTCATAGAAATCACAATTATTTCCATTCTTATGCATCAGTATTTCTGATCTACCATCATTTTTCTCTTACATGAAGTGATACTTAATTTCCAAGATTGAGCATTTTTGACAGGGGTTTCTGATTTGCCATTTAGTTACCACATTACAGTCAGGCTTACACTGAGAGATGTTTAAGCTAGAGGAACAAATTATATTCTTCTCTGCCACACTCTTTACATACCTCAGAGATTCCCACTCCACCTTCACCAAGAAAAGGTAGTCTTTTCCCATCCTCTCCACTAAAACAGTATAGAGCAGTTTTAAGAATAATTTAAGTCGGAAGTTTTTCTTACGCTGAACACCGAGACAAATTGTAGCCATGTAACCATGGCTGGAGATATATCTCTAAAGCCATCAGAATCCCACAAGAGACACTGAATTTTGTTTTAAATAGGTATGGTTGTGTGCATGTGAGGCCAGATCTTCAGCTAGTTAAATCAGTATGTTCCCTTTGCTTTCAGGGAAATTGTGATTTAGATCCCAAACCAGCACAGCACTGCAATCCCACTGAAGTCAGTGGCTCTGTAAGTGAAGTCCAACAGCAATATTATATTGCTAATATAGTGCTAAAAACGTTGGATTCCTAAATCATACACTTAACTGTGATCAAGAATATGAAATTTTTCTTTTAGTTCTCTGAAACAGAGCTTGGACACACAGCCAGCTCTAAATGAATGAGGAAATGTCACAATTCAAAAAAACCTGACACCTGTTAAAGCTCTTTGATGCAGAAATGTTCTATGTAGCAAAAATGCTAGAATTCTCTTGTGTTCTGATGAGTACTCATTCAAAATTAGTGCTCTATTCATTAAAGCATCTCTTGGGGATTTTTCCCCTTCTTTGGTGGCAGAAAATCAGGACTTATTTTCTGTTTTAGAAAATATATTCAAAATAGTCAAGAAAGGTAGAGTTTTGAAATTTACTGTATCTTTGTTTTCAATTCTTAGAATGTTTAATTTCCCTTTCTCACTGTTTACCCTATTGAATTTATTTGAATTTGATTGATTTTATTCACCCATTTTTAAGGCCTCTTTTTTAAAAAAGTCCTTTGAATTTCTCACTCTTCTTCTCCTGCAGAATTCTGTCATCCTTGCATCTCCAGAAGATGTGGAAGAGAGTAAAATTTGCTAGAGGACATTGAGGGTGTTCTGTGATTTACTTCAGAAAAAGCAGAGCTCCTCTTGGAAGGTAATTCTGAAAGGAAAGTTTTTGGAACCTGACATGCCTCCTTCTTCAGGGGGTAGAAAAACAAAGAAGCCAAGATGAGCTTGGGAGATATGGAAGAACAGGTAGTGTAGTAATATATGTCTTTTTTTCTAACGACTATTTAAATTGGTAATAAAATAGTTATTCTAGAAATGCATCTGTTAAGGTCTCTTTTCCTTGCAATACTAACTCCTAAGTGGTCTCTCTGTCTTTAGCTTGACCCATCACAGTTTTCTCATCCTTTTTTATTTTTCTTCCTGCCTTGCTGAGGAAGTGAAGTGGGAGAGAGGCTGGGTGGGTATTTGCCCTCACCAAGGTTTCCCCACCCCACTACATTGCACTAGATCACAAACAGAGGACAAGGAACTCACAACTGCATTGAAAACTTTCAACATTACTGACCAATAGCTCTGAGTCTGCAGTTCTTTGGATTCAAGAAAAGACAAGAGGCTGTGCAAAGCCCTGTTGATTTCAACATACCTGCCTGCCATAACTTTACTTACTACTACTGTACCATACCTTTATTTACTATTAGATATTTATCNTTATTCCAGGTCAACCTTTCCAAGGCATCACAAGGAAGGATATTTAAATCAAAATGATGTGCCTCTATATACAGAAAACCTGTCTGGAGCCAGGAGGCTCCACCTGCCTCAAAACACTTGTGGGATCAAGACCATAGAATCTGCAAAATAACTTGAAGCCAATATATCTGTCAAAGGCATAGGAACCAAAACAAAACAAAAAAAAAAACACTCTTCACAATTAGCCCACAACTACTTGGTTATATGGTCATCAAAACACTAGAGAGAAAACTTGTTGCCAATATAGTCAAGAGCTCTCTTAATTTCATGCACTGTGACTTCAACAATTTATTCATGTCTCGTTTTATTTTCCTAAAATTGGCCTCATTTAAAAGAAGGGAAACCACATTTCATGCTCTTCAGTTTCATTAAAGAGATACAAATCCCCTACCAAAAGAAGACTCCTCTGAATTAAACCCTTGTACCAGAAGAAAATATTGAAATTTTGAATCTGAAAGGACTCTGACACAATCTATATTCTCTTGCACATCATTCTTTATGGTATTATTAAAAAAAAGGAAGAAAAAAAAGAAGAAAAAAACTCCTCCCTTAAAAAAATTGTTTTCAAACACACCATGGAATATGTAACACTCAGCTAAGGGTAACACAAATTAACTATCTCACAGATTTTCTTAAGTTTGTCAAGAAAGAAGGCCATAGATCTCTTCTTCAAGAGTGTGGGAATACAATATTTCCCCCTCTGAAACTAACTTGTATCTGCTTGACGAATAAGGTATGGTTAACTCCCTTGCTTATTTTTCCATAGGGAATGTGATATAAACCCTGTATGAATTCCATAAGATAAATCCAGCATCATTCAATATGTGGATCACAGTGAACTCAATTTCATGAGTAAATAACGAACTGCTCCAAATTCCAATAGTATTTTATGTTCTCTTGGCCACAGGGCATATAAGTACATCAAAAGTTTTTTTTTCCATATGGGTTAAAAACCATTTCTTGGTCTGACTTGAATGAAAGATGAAGCTCATTTTTTATTAAAATCTTACTTCATAGCAGATAAGGGTCTTTGGTTCCCCTATGCATTCACGTTCATTACACAAAAGAACAGTCTACTGGTGGTTGCATCATGTGAGGATGACAAAATCTTTCCATGAAACTCCCCAGTGAAATTTCTTCCCTTTTTCAGGTTTGTCTGCAAAACAACAAGAACAACAGTGGGGGGGAGGGGGTGGGGGGTAAGTCTCTCCTTTCTGTCTTCTAGATGTGTCCAAGGAAAAGAAACTACCAAAAGCCTTCTGCATAAACAGACTTTCCATAAACATGTTCAGTCCTTGATGTTCTCTACCTCCATCCTCAAATGTGTACTGCTTCAGTCTCCTGTAGGTACAGTTTCCTGAAGAACCACCCTTCAGGGTCCTTCTGCATGACAAAAAAAAAAAAAAAAAAAATGATGTAAGTTCTGTGTGCTTTCTTGATTCCTATTGACCTTACCACAGCAGCACAAAATCCACCAAAACACACAGACAATAATTTCCAATCATCCATTGATATTCTTTTCCAATAATTCTATTTATAAAAGGCAAAGGACACCAGGGAGCATATTCCAAGGAGCAAAAATGCTGTTTCTTTCACAGTCTGAATAAAAATGGAAGAAATATTTTCCAATCTGAAGAGCAAATTCATTAGTGAGCCTTGTCAAGCTCAAAACCCCGCCTCTATCAAATTAAGAGAAATGAAATATTAATTTTGTTATTTTAAACTCATTTTCCTTACAGTCCACTGTAAATACTGAAATATAAGAAATATCCTGTGAACACACATTCATAGCTCAGGTCTGTTTCCTGGGATCAAAGAGACAAGGAGTGCAAATACATTACTCACTGGCTTTTTGTAGAC
>VWYO01024700.1:52564-65304 GCA_013400275.1 Rhadina sibilatrix
TTTTTTTTTTTTTTTTTTTTTTTTTTTAAATCATAAATCACTTTTCTACATCTACATGACTCTTTCAATTCCAAAATAAAATGCACATTTTCTGAAAGATTCTGATCTGAGAATTCTGGGTCAAGAGAAAAGCTTTGAAGAGTCATAAATGGCAATGGGTATAAACCATCCTGGGTTTTATGCATCTGTTAAGGTAGATTGCCTGAAGTGAATCGTGGCATCAGCTTGTAAGGAGAGATTTCATGTTTTAATTCTTGCTATACATCAATACCAATAATTTAAAAACTTGTAGTTTATCTATGTCTCCTTGCTTACTCTATGTAAAACAGTGGATTTCATCCTCTTTATGCTGGGTGGGAGAGTGAGTTCCCTAAAACATTACACACTGGGAAAGTGTGGTCTAACATACCTTGCCAATTTTGCCTGAAGCTGTTTCTGTCGACAATAGAGAAAAGGAGCTATCATTTATTTCAATGGATGCTGGCTCAGATGGAAAGACATTATACACAAAGCTTTAGGGACTGGTTTTGATCACCCAGGGCTTGGGGGTTTTTTTATTGTTGCTCATCTCTGCGTTTCCTGATTTTGCTGAAGTAAAGAACAGCTGTTCTCACAAGCTTACCAATTGAAAACTGCGAATACAGAAGTTGCATCCAAATTTCCTTTTTCTTTAATAGTGCAGGATAGATGCTGTCTCATTCAATGGAGAACAAAACTAAGTTCAAAAAAGGGAGGAAGGGGAGTCAGTCTCACAATTCTACTAATTGTGGGGAAGAGTATCTCCCTGTATGTGTATCCACAGGCACACTACTGGAATTTCTTGCTCCCCAATAGAACAGATAATGTGGTTCACACATGGAAGGCTGCTCCCCAGAATTGTTCTGGGTTCATTACAGTGACAAAAGCCACCTCAGCAAAGCTGGCGCTTTTCCAGGACAATAAGACAAATGCAATTTCTTCACAATGCATGTCCCTTGCACTGTGTTCTGCTACATTTGCAGATCAGTTGTAAACACAGTACAACTGACCTGAATGTGCTCAGTGAACCTGCCCTGGTTTCCTGGGCGCTCAGCAGTCCAAAAATATCATGTTGTCTGCCCCAAATAAATCTTTTGCAAGAGAAGTAGATATGACAAGAGAAACATGAAATCAGAGTAAGATGTACCACAGAAACACTTAAGATTACCTGTGCAATGAAACCTGCCCAGAAATTTAGTCAAGTGTCTGCTACATGCAGACATTTTGCCAAAACAGCCCTACAGTTCCACAGCTACAGCACCTACCTGCCAACTTTCCAACAGCATGTCTGTCCAGGGAAAACACTGTACCCAGGCAGCAGGATGCATGTTTGCCAGGAAAACATTTCTTTTTGAATTGGACTGTGCACAGCAAACCAACGTGCAGCCTCTGTGCTCTCTAGCTAGCTCAGGCATCAACAAAATAGCAGCCACTGCCATGACACAACTTTACATGTGTTCTTCAAGTGGGATATAGTTTGTAGCTATAGGAAGAGGAGAGATCCCCATTTGATCCTCCCTTGGTAAACTCAAGGAAACAAATCTGGCACTGTGCCGCTGTGCCTGCGGCAGAGAGCAGAGCTGCTGAGCTTTGAGAACAAAAGGATCAGGCTTGCTGGCTGCAGGTAGTGAGGGCAGACAGTGCACTACACACTCGTCCTGGCTGCTGGGGAGAAGTTTGCCTCTCTGACACACCAGAAAACAAGGGAGCACGACTTCTAGGTCCAGCACTTTGTAATACTTCTCCTGCTGTCTCAGACACTGAAATGAACACTGCTGACAGCTAGCAGGTAAGTCACTGCCTACATGCAAGTCAGGTGCAACACACAGTGTATTTTCCCACACAAGTTAAAGACCCATTCAGAATCCCAAATAACAATTTATCACAAAAGAATTTGCTCATTATGTGCTTTGCCTGGCCCTCATGGTCTTGCAAAGTCCTCTGAATAGTCAGGCCTGAAATAATCTCCTGCTGCCTGTAACACTGGCCTTTTTTTCTTTTCATGTAACTGCAAACAGAAACTCCTTATTCACAAAGGAAAAGGTTATTAAACTCAGCAGAGTTATTCTAAAAAAGATAGAAATGAACTTTGACTGCAATCTTATGTGTGAGTCTTGCCTGCAAAGCTGTTTGACACACAGAAGGAAAGCAGAGAGCACAGATTCAAGGCTGGCCATTTTCATGAGTAGTCACCATTAAGCTGATAAGAGAGTAATCTGCTACCTCACTTTGTTATGAACAGTCCTTTAAATTCGGGGTTGCTGTTACTTTTATGGAGGGATCCTTTAAGCTGCATGCTCTCTTGACATGACCTCTCTTTTCTAAACAAGGCATACATCTCAAAATGATTTAGATGTTTGTGGCTTACACTACTCAGTTGCATCACTTATGCCAGAGTGACTCAGACGAGCAACATGAAGACAGATAAACCTAAGCAGCTGGAGTCCTGTCTGATTAAATCTTTAAATCCATAGTGGTTCACCTGTAAAACAGCATCACAGTCATGACATGAAAACTAAGCTGGTGGTTAGCCAATGAAAGTGCACCACAGACCTCCAAAGGCCAAGTTTTAACTTACCTGCTTGTTTTAAACAGGATGATGAATGACAGTGAAAAAGGCACTCAGTCTCCCTTCCTTTAATGCCCTTCTTTGTTTAATAGCTGGACTGCCCAGCTACAATATTTCTTTTACACACAAGGCTTACTAACTCCACTCCAAACCTGAAGTATTAAAGCTATTCTCTCTGCTAACCTTTGCCTGGTGCACAAATTGCCACAACAACCTCGTAGCTACTGTGATGGAGGTACAATGCCTTGAAAAAACATGGTCTGGAGCTGGTCAGAATGATTATTAGCACCAGTCACACTTGATAGTAATAAAAGAGATAAGCTGTATTTAACTATCTTGCTGGTAACCATCAAGAAATCAAATGAGCTAATTACTATTTCCTTTCTTTCCCCACTGATCTGCAATCCCTGGATGAATGCTGTGTAAACCAGAAAAATTTTTGTGGCCATCCTTTAGTAATTGACCTTTAGCTCTCCCCATTTCATTTGCCCTAAGTGTTAATTGACTTTGAAAAAGCAGTATATTATCCTTTTAGAAAAGAAAGTCTGATTTGTGCCCGCCAACATCTCACAGCATCAAAGCCCTGTTAAATCATAGAGCAATACAGCTGAAAATGAGTCTCCAGAAGAAATGGAAAGAGGGTGGGGGAAGGAAGCAGAATCATTATTGAAAGAGCTCCACTGCCATCTAGAGAGAATCTGCACCAGATAATTTTCTGAAAGAGAGGTTGTTAATGAAAATATTTCCTTTCTTATGTTGGGGAAGGTAGGAACTCCACTCAGTTTCACTGTATTTATTAAATTTTTCACCAATTTCTAGTAATCTGCACAAAAATACCCATATCCTGGAATATAATCTACCACTAATTCTATGGAAATCATGGGAGAAAGCTTTAAAGCTACAAGCTCCCCTGAAATGATGTATGGTATCTGCATAGTTTTGTTTCAAAGAAGATTCCTTGAAGAGGTAAGTATCTTTGTAGAAAGGTGCTTCATTCCTAACCAATTTATATTTTGAAGGACATGTTATGTCCTTGACAGCTGCCTTTATGATATTGCTTGTTAGTAAGAAAGAAAGAAAGAAAGAGCTACACAGGGTAAGATTTTTTACTCCTTCAAGTATATAAAATTTTATTTTCATCATGTTTTATATGAGATCAGAAGGCACCCACGGAACACGTTACTAGTAAGAGTCTACTTTAATCTGACTGATTTAATTTACTCTGACCAAAAAGCCACAGAACTCCATGCAGTGTATGAGACAGGTCAGCTGCTATAAAAGCTGGAGAAGTGTCCCTCACTGGGAGCAGCTAATCCAATTACAATCTCAAAGCAGCTGACACAACCTGGCTAAGTGCATCTGGAACAAAAGGAATTATTTTAAGGTACAGCTGGCAACTAATGCAACTGTGTCATTAAGGAACCTCAAAATGGAGGGTTCATTACTGCTGTGTCACAAAAACACTCAAGAGTGACTTGTGGTCTCCATCACTTATGGATTTACCTTCTGATTAAAGAGCAGTGTGGGACTTGAAGCAGCAATCATCTCTCTACTGACTGAAAATTTCAGAACTGAGACCTGTTTGAGGACTGCTAGTCTGCCATTGTTAAAAAGGCAGCCACAATCTTTCTCATATTACAGTGTAGTTTGTGTTTGCTTCCCTTGTGAAATGCTATTAGACTGAAATATCTAAAGATGCACAAAGTAGTAAATTAGATTGTGGTTATTTCCTTTAGCTAGCTGCTTAGGTGCTCTGTGCAAGGTATTTGCCCACTTTGGCAGCACTAGTGACTTCATAGCCCACAGAAAATTATAATGGTAGCTAAACTTTGGTTAAATATATGTTAGATGGGATGCATTACGCAATTATGAGAGGCAGTATCTAAATTATTCTAAATCTTCTTTCCTGACTAAATATAGCACCTCAAAACTGGTTTATCAGGGAAATCATATTCTTTTTTTGCTGAAATACACTGAATACACTTAGGTTTGCTAAGCCAAGAGGTGCTTTCAGTGAGGTGACTGTCAGTGTTCTTGTTCCTATCAATGCTGACACTGATGATTCCTGGATGGAAGAACACAGTAGTTGTGAATGATGAGTTTATGAAGAGAGGGAATCCAACATTTCAATTGAATATTAGGAAACACAGCTCAGAATACTGAATCAGATGCCTGACTGGATGGATCTCCCAGTCTAAATCTGATGCAAAATGCAGGAGGCATTTCTGCCAGTGAGTACAGTCAAGAGGTTTGTCCTGAGGAAAAACCCAAATGCACCTTTTAAAAACAGTTTTTCTTTTTGGTTGACAAACACAATTAAGCTGTGCAGTTCAGGGAGAGAACAATCATAAGAATAGTAACTGTGAAAGTACAAACACTTACACGAGGCTAGACTGCCCCTTTTGCTGTTACCCTGTTTCTTACCTTGTCCAGAGACCTCAAAAACAGTCCTGAAATTATGACAAAGAACAAGAACTCACTCTATAGCAAGAACGCATTAAAACTAAATTGGATAAACATCAAAACCAAGAGAGTTTTAGACAGAGAACTACTTCTGGTAAAGCGTAAATACAGGACTTCTTCGCTTTCTTCTTTTATTAGAGGCAAATAAATTCAGCCCATAATGCTTGCAACATGAAAACCACCACCTCATCCAGTATATTTTACACTAGAATTTGTTTTAGGCATTATTTCCAATAGACAGGCTTGTTGCTGTCAGACAAAAAGTATATCAACTTGTTATAGATGGGAAGAGAACATCCATATTGTGAAAATTAAAAGATAGCATCTCTTCTGTGCCTAGAATTTATTATGGAGTTCAAAGGGCATTGTAGAAATTCTGTTTGATTTGTACTTGCAACTGGATATAATAGGATAGGCTGCATGAAGATATGGATCTCTCAGCCTTTTCTGAAGGCTGTCTTAAAATATTATATTTCAAGGGACATAAATAAAACTCCTTTACAGTGTGACTGTAATCAGTTTATGTCACATTTTGATGCTTCCTTCCCCCGGCTTCCAGACTTTCTCTTCTTTACTGAAACTTTATTTCTAAGGGTAGAGTCTGCCCCACTATCATATTATTTTTTTTTTTTCTTGGAAGATGACTGGTAGAATAAGACCAAGCATCCTCTTTAAAGGTAACTGTCATGTCAGGGTCCAGATCTTGCTCAAAATGAAATTCCTAGAACATATTTATTCATGCTAGCTATTTTCATCCATTTTAGCAAAAAAAAGAAGGTCATACAAAAATCTTACTCCTGCTTTTACAAGCTCTTTACTCATAGATTCATTGACTGAGAACTCTTATCTAAGCTGGATCTTGAATTAAGTAGGCTTCCTATTAAATGCCAGGTAAAACATGATTACATTGCTGCAATGCAATATTTTTTGATTTGTAAGGCATTTATTTTAGTACTGATTTAAAATATTTTGAAGAATAGGCTGGGTCTGCTCTGTAGAAAACAGAAGCAGCAGTTTGATATTGTTTGCCTAAATTTCTTCAGTGATCAATGCAAGGACTAACCACAAGTCTATAACATACCTGAAGTTAAAAGTTGCCACTCTTACACAAATGTAAGGAACCTGCCTTCTTAGTACAGAGTATCTTGAGCTTGATCTTGACAGATTATCATCACGGAGGCATGTAATCATGGCAATTGATACTAAAATCAATCATTCTCAGGAATAGCCAATATCATTATGTCCTATCACATATATATATATGCCTATGTGCTATACATAAGAGCCTTGTCATATGGAGACAGGAATAAATAAACAGGGAACAGGTATGCTCTTCTGCTCTTTACAAGTAAACTCTAGGGATAACCTCTCTAAATTTCTCTGCTTTTTAAAGAGCTGCCACAACGTTTCATTCAGCCTTTTGGAGACCTGACTCTGAGCAGCATCCAGCCTCTCATGATTGCTGCAAATTATTGCCCTGTATTCCCTTTAATGTGTGAGACATAAGAGATGAGGTGCTTGGGAGCATAAAAAGCAGCGAGCACACGAGAGCCAGAATGTACTTATTGACTACAGGCAGACCCAAGTGGAAGAAGCTGACTTGTGGAGTACTGTAATATTAATATTGATTTTGTTTACTTTATCAACCTGAAAGGGGGGAAATGCAGTAAAGCAATGAAATGTGCTGATCATAGGGAATGGGCGAGCCAACAAATACACAATAGGGAAGCAATAAAATTCTCATGGATTTGGCTAAACTAAAATCATGGGCAGATAAGTGGCTTATGAAATTCAATTTGAAAAAAGGTAAGATACTGAATCTATGGATAAAATAACAGGAAAAGGGAACTCTATTTTCAATGGACAGGGAAGTGACTGCTGAAAAGCTCTGCTTTTTAACATTTCAATGGAGAGAACTGTGTGCAGTAAACTCAGGTTTCTCTAAAAAAAAGCTGCCTTCCTGCCAGCACTTCTTTTTCAGCAGTTGCTGTCCTATGGTAAGACACTAGCTAGAAGAGAGAACTAAAAAGAATATGTGAATTTCTTCAACTTTTGCCCAATGGGGTCTTTTTCATATTAAAAAAAAAAAAAAAAAGAGGGAAGAAAAAAATATTTAAGAACATAAAAATCAAAGGAGATTATGCTAATACCACACTAGATTAGGCACTATAAAAGTGACATTCATAATACACGTGATTACAAAAAATGAAACAGAGTTGGGAAAGTAGGATGCAAAGAAGACAACAAGGAGATGTATATTGGTTAATCCCAAATACTTACTTAGGCAGTCTGAGGAACAGGGCATGCATCTGGAACACAGTGAAGAAGATTAACCACGTCACTCCTACCAGCCTTACAAGAAGAACAAATCCTGAGATATTGTTGTGAATCCTGTAAACATACTGTTAAGAAGAAAAGGGAAAAAAATAAAATCCAAACCCTGACATCTGAGACAGGATTGCAAAAGGAATGCAAAATCCCAGAGCTGTCAGGATTATATCAGCAACTTTTGTACTACTGAGAGCTTCCAAGCTCTGGTAACAGCACTTTGACCCCAAACTTTCTGTGCCATGCCAGTAATAGTGAGGACCTGTTATTTTTGAATATTTTACTCATCAGTAGTACAGTTAAAACTGTTACAATATTGATTTCTGATTAACTTTCCACTGTAGCCTGTCTGCCTGCCCAGTTTTCCCCTCCTTCCTCTAATTCAGAAAGGTTAAAAAGGAAAAAAGACCTTGCAGAATTCACTAAGAAAAAGAGAACTAACATTTCTCTGGCTGTCACACCAATAGCAGCAGTCAGAGTGCCCATAGAATGCAGCAATACTTGGACATATTTCCTTTCTGATGCGTGCCTCTCCCACTGGAAGAGGCACCAGACAAGATCTCATCCTGAAAACTCAACAGTGCAACTAAACTGACTTTTAATAGAAATCAAAAAATTATTAACAAAAACCCCAGTAAAGCACCAAACCTGGAAATATTTGGGGAAGAAAGAGCTAATAAAGGCTTTGCTTTGCTCTTCAGTTATTTCAGGGAAAAGCAGAGCATTTTGTTCTCCAGTGATTTCTAGGTCACACACACACACTTTTCATGCAAAGGCAGGTTCTGTTTTCACTTCAAACAATGTAAAGCTTTTTTAGACCAAAAATACTCTATGAGAACTTTCCATTTAATAGCTAGATATTACTAGTAATGGTTTATTGTGGGTTTGTTGTTGGTTTTTTTTTTGTTTTTTTTTTTTTTTTCTCAAGCCATTACAGTCAAACTGATTGTCTTTGTAATGTCTTCAGCATCACCTGACAGAAAGAACCAGTGAAACTTGGCCAGAAAGGCTGCTTATTTTTTCCACACAGCCAGAAGATCTTGGCAGCATGCACACACACATGGAGTATTGCAAATTCCTTTAAATTTTTGTGGATAATAAGACTACTGCTAGAGGCTGAATACTAATTGCCTGAAATCAAAGTAAAATAAAAAGCAACCCTCATGGCTGGTAATTTGACAGCTGGTCATTTCCTCAGACCTGAGAAAGAATCCTTGGGCCGAGACAGCTTTTAGAAACATTAAAAAAAGCACATTTCCTGTAGGAGGCAACACAGCAGCAGGGCTTCATGGATGGAACCTGGTCTTTATTTAATAGACAGGCAGCTAGAGGAGAGAAATCCAGCAGATGTGCAAATGTGCCTGCAGCTAATGAGTGCATGTGCAGCTCAGAAGGGTTACAGATCCCCACATAAAACTCTGACCTAAAGCTAACACTTGATTTAGAATCTAATTGGAGGGGTTGGGGAGGTGGGGGGGTAATAATGTGTAAATAATTCATAAGAATCTTAATTGGTATTTCTTTTGTGTGGCAAGAGCCCATTATCATTATGGGTGGTCACCTACTTTTTAATTACCCTTTTTGTTATAGTTGTGCATGATACCAACTGCCCAGGCCTGACAGGCTACAACAATCCAGTGACTAATTCTGCAACAGCACCTGCAGCCACACAAAGAGTACAAATACTTCCTCCAGTTACACCAGTAAAGGCATCTTACCAGCGAGAACTATGTTGCACAATACCTTAATTCTGAGATAAAATATGCCCATGTTTTTTGCACTCTGAAGTCTGTTTGGTGGTTTCCAAACCACTAACTACAGGGTTAGGTATAAAATAACTCAGGGGCAGTTGATCTTACTGCTTTTTCAGATTAAGATGCTTTCACAGCAACAGTGAAGGGATGGTGCAGCAGAGTACAGCCATGCAAATTCTCATCCACCCCAACATTAAATAGAGAATTTACTCTTGTTATGAAGCCTACTCTCTCAGTATCATCCCGTGGATATATTGTAACCTGTCAGTGTCTTTTTTAAAGCCCATACTTAGCTTTTTCTTAACCTTTCAGAAAACAAAGAAGTGGTAGCTTAATGCCAAGTAAAGTCACAATGTTGAAGCAGCTCAGGGAGAGGTAAAGCCATAAAAGCAGGCAAACCTGGACCTTGATTATATCAGTTCATCAGGTAAGTCTGTTCACTGGTCTCTGCTGTTGACCATCTGGTTTCAGAAGCAGCACTTTTGTGTAAATAAAATTTCACTCAAACTGTACAACTAATGCACATCACCAGCTTTGCCTCTAGTCTAAAGTCACATCTAGACAGAATGGGAAGTGGTACTAGAAAAAGATTTAAGATATGAATATATTCTTGCCCCAAATGCAATGATATGTGTTAATACATACCTCTGTGTATCCACAGTGACTGAAGTATGCTGAAGCATTCTACAGATCAATTTACAAACAGTGCCCCAATCCTGCTCAAAGACCAGTTAATCTGTAAATCTACAGATCAACTCAATCCATGGGTATCTCCAACTCACTTGCCTGAAGTTGTGCGTGTGCCTAACAGCTTGTAAGAGTTGGGCCTGAACAACAAATTACATTCCTTATGCTCCTGTGATTGAGCATGGAACTGTTTCATCCTCAGACATCAACACAACGCAGCCACTCAGGCGGGAGATGCCTGACCTCATGATACTACAGGGAGAATTGCAGGTAGGGTGATTAAAATTACTCAGACGGAATGAGATTTAAAATATGAAGCTTATAAATTATATAGTCGTGCCAGTGCCACGGGGACAGGCTACAAGGCAACTTTCATACACCTGCTCTCAGTTTCACACAGACGTGGTTGGAAGGTAAAAGTTGGAATCTTGGCATCAGGCAGAGGAGAAAGCAGAGGGGTGGACTTCCTGCCAGCACCTTGATAATGAGGGCACAGAAGGAAGCAAAGCCGTGGGAATTATCAAGCTAAAAGCATTTCTTTTAGCTACAGTATTCATTGCATCAAAATTAAAAGGATGATGAGAAGCAAAGTACAGGACTGCCATCTACTGGCATCAGTCGTACCTCAGCCGTGAGGAAACAGCAGTGAAATGCGGTTTTGGTAGCTCCTGCAGGACTTGGCTCTTGGCGTACCTGCAGGTGGTACCATGCCAAAAAACCCGCACTGGGCTGCACCACCAAGGCACATCCTGCCTACAGCAACGATATTAAAATGCATCAAGAAGTACAAAGACTCTGATCCTTCCTGACATGTACTGCAAACATCGCAGGGACAAGCTTCAGCTCTGACAGAAAACCAAAAGCAGCTGCAAACTGCAGACCAAATGTCTGCTCACATCTGCAAAACTTGAGGCAGGTTCTACTAGAGGCAGCCAGCACACAAATCCAGCAAAACAAACAAAAAAAAAATATTAATCAGCCTGAAGACTATTTTTCTCTCAGGAAAACCAGCACCTTTTAATACATACTCATGCTGTGTATTCTTAGGATATGCACCTCCACATAAGCCGGTGAAGCCTTCAACTCGCTGTTTTCTTCTGAAATTACAAATGAATTCTAAGACATATTAACTTAGGGATACTATAAATTCACTGGCTATTTTGGCCCCCCAAAAAAATCCATGCCAAGAAAATCAAGTGCATACATTTTCTTCTGGTATTCCCTAGGTCTTCCCTTAAGTATAAAACCATTTATGGCTAAAATTGGGCTGTCCCACTGTTCTATTAATTCCTCATCCTCATTACACACTAAAACATCCATTCAGCACTTTTTTCCTCTACTAATGTAACAGAAAGTCATCTGCTCAATGAAATTTACTGCTTGCCTTTTTTTTTTCCTGTGTATACAAGAAATTGTTTTGCATTTTGTATTAGGTCTTTATTATCTAGTAATGATGGCTTGCTAATTAAATTGGGGTTTAATGGCATAGTTAAATTCTAATTTATGTTTTGGAGCTTTGTTTAATTCATTTAGGTAAAACGTAATCACTTTCTCACTATTATCTGATATTACATAGGAATAAAAAAAAGAATATCAACTCCTCATATTCAGCTGATTTTCTTTTATTAAATCTTGTTAATTATTGCATTTCCCTGAGAAACGTTTTTAGCCACTCTAAGCTGATTTGAGGGGAGGAGGCAGGGGGACAAGCTGTGTAATTTCTTTGGATTCAGCTCCTTGAGCAGAGTACTTACTGCAGCTCACTGGGATCCCACTGCACAAATTGCTTGTACACACAGCATCCTTAGAGGTGCGACTCACAACTGACTGACAGATTTTTTTTTTTTTGCAACAGCTACCCATGAAAACAGACTAGTAAAGAAAACAGAACAGTTCTTTCCCCCTTTCCTCCCTGGGCTGTAAAAAACTGCCTCTGAGCGAGTCTGTTTCTAGCAACTTCCATAGGAGCCACTTCGGGAGGCTGAAATGAGACTTTGGGAGTGATTGCACCTCCAGGTCTGCCTCAGAGTGATGCTCCTCCCTATATTCTCACAAGAGCATGGTCTGCCCTTAAATCTTTGCTTTTGTGATAACAGCTTTTTCACAGGCAATGCAGCAGGAGGTGAAAAGGAAAGTACTTATCCCAGGCATTGTGTAAAATACAGTCAAACTATAAGGACTCTGGAGAAAACTGAGTTCTACAGAAGATTTCATCCAGTAATTCATGTAGCCCTACAGCATATCTATCTTGAGAAAGACATTTTATTCGGTTACTAAGAAAAACACTAAGGCAAAAAAAAAACCCTTTTGAAAGCTATACACTAAATATCTGGCAAAAAAATGGACCCTCCACTTCCAGCATTTGAATTTTGGGTCGTAAGGTTGTCTGTAGCCTGGTCACACCAACTTTTACTTTTCAGTCTATTCAGAAAGATGGCTCTTTTTTTTTTTTTTTTGTTTTTTTTTTTTTTTTTTTTTTTTTTTTTTTGCAACCCAATCATTAAATACATGTAAGTCAAATGAAAAGGCACAGATATTTAAACTACCACTACCACAAAACAAGAATTGTTGCATATAAATAATCCTGCTCCACTACAAAAAGAGTCCAAACTTTTTTTGATTTCCAGATTTTGGTATAATTTCATTTCAGCTTCAATATCTTCATTATTAGAAGTGACTCCAGAGAGTCCATCAAACTGGATTAACCCTCTGCAATCTGCTGCTCCTCAGAAGCCAATAAAAGCTCTTTCTGGAGGCATGAGATATAAGAAAAGGCCCTGAAATTAATTACAGGCCTATATCCAGTCTAAGGACAGCTGCAACATGTGCACTGTTTTCTGATGTTACAAGGACAGCTTCTGTGGTTTAGAACTCATAAGTGTAAACTCAGTTTTGTATGATACTAAAAAAAAAAAAAAAAA
>VWYO01024700.1:65330-77933 GCA_013400275.1 Rhadina sibilatrix
AAAAAAAAAAAAAAAAAAAAAAAAAAAAAAACCAGCCAAATTATAACTTTTTCTTACAGACATGCAGTACAGAAGACTTAAGGATTTTTATCCTACTCTTGAGTTATTATTAAAGCTGTTAACATGGGAAGAATTTGCATTTTTTTAGAACTGCATGTCATTCATCTCTAAAATTATCTGTCTCAGTGACTGCCTTCAACAATACTATGAATAGATGAAAGCTTATCAATGATCCTTTGGTAGCATTATTTCAAAAGTTAAAATTCTCCCAGGAGCAAGAAAATAGGATGGAATTCTGCGAATATATTTTCAATATAAGATTAAAATACCTTTTCCTAATATATTTATATATATATAAATTTCATTTTAAAACTCATTCAATTATATATTTTTAGTTTTATATTCTTAATACATACCAAATGCATTTTTAAGATGTAGGAGATAACTTTAATTTATTTCATTTTGACAATTTTAACTTACTTCTAATAGGCACTATCATTTTCCAGTTGCACACTATGCAGAGAGCATGCAGAACTACAAACTCTTAATTTATCTGTGTGATAGGTGCCAAAATGACTTGGAATTAAATAAGTCCAAATTTTTTCTAGTGCATGGAGGAAAGCTAAGCCCAGAAACACAATTGAAGCCCATAAATAAAAGTTTTAGAAAAGAGGAAAATACTTTCTGTATTTTAAATACATGGATTTATCTTTTAATAATGGATTTTCTATTGATAATTTCTTCCCTCCAAAATTCTCATGGGTCCAGCTGTGTTACTGGAAGCAGCACAATGTTAAATCCAAACAGAAATGCTATTATTTCAATCTTAGTCCCATCTACTCCATAGCTGAAGTGGTCTTCATACTCTGGACTTCAACCTATGCCTTTTAAATATGAATAGTGTGCTCAAAAACGTAGAAACTAAATCTAAAAATGTGGATCTTTTAAACAAAATTTCCCAGACTACTGCAGTGATGTGGGCTGAAATTATCATACCATTAATGTCTGAACACCTTCATTTTCTCAGCTCTTCCTGTAAATCATTCCTTTTGAGAGAAGAGATTTATTGTCATGCAATAAATGTGTCCTACACACAATAAATGTGCACTACACACAATAAATGTGTATTACTTTTGCACTACAAAGGCTGGATTTATGGAGAAAACCTGATAAAAAGGAACAAATAACTTTTCCAAACTTCAGAAAAGCATGTTTTAATATCACATATTATGGCTGGTATCCTGGCTTCTATAGTTTTGTGCTTCAGAATGGAAATTTATAGGGAGATTTTTCTATTGGGCACTGTTGAAACTCAGCCATTACACATTCCCTAACCTCATGTAGGTATTCAGTGCACTGCAGCACAGACTTCTCCAGCCATGGAGTATGTCTGGCAAAATAAGAAGCTCTGTCAGGGCTGAAGTGGAGCTCCACATGGGGAAAAAGAGGGCCATAAAAGAGTTTCTTCTGAGCACTTTTTTGGTTTTTTTTAAATTATTATTTCATTTTTTTACTTTTTTTTATTTATGGCAGTTATTCACAATGTTTCACGAAACTGAAATGCCACTGTAAATCCTGGAGAGAGATATTAAAAGGCAAGTGAAACAGTCAGGAGCACAAGATAAAGATACCAAATCCATTTCAGCTCCACATGCATGGCATGGAAACAGATACAGGCTTATATGGCATGTATGTTTACAGGACAGCACTGAAAATTTAGGGGTTTATAAATAAACTGTGTTTTGAAGCCAGCATAAAATCCAGCAAACTGAACCCAAGTAAGCAACCAAAAACAATAAAAGTAATAAGAGCAGATTAAGAAGAATTAAAGAGGAAAGTAACTCAAAACATAATCCAGAGCAGTTACAGGGTAGTTCTTTCCTACAGTCACCTGTTCTTTTGAGCAATGAGGGAAAGCAAAGTGCTGCTTTTTCCAAATGTCTAATTACAACTGTTCACAAAGCTGATTCCAAATTAATATCAGAAGTCCAAGTTTCCTGAAAAATAGAAGATTCATGGACAAGAATGTGATTATTATAATTTGAGGTGTTTGTGTGTTATTGGCTGCACTAGCAATATATCACCTCCTGCAGAAATCCTACAGAATCAGACCTAGAACCAAGCACTTATGGGAAGGGAGATCATTTCCACTACAAGCTGAGTCTACAAGGGACAAAAAAAATACATGCTAGAGGAAACACAGTATGTGAATCAGAAGCAGAAAAAAAGAATAATTTATATTGAAATCAGTTCCCAGCTCTACTTGCAATTTTTTTTTCAACTAAAAAAGGGCACACACCTTGGCTTCTGTCAAAGAGTTGTAAGTAGCACATGTGTTATCTCAAGCCAAAAAAAAAAAAAAAAAAATCATACCAACATGACAACAGCAAATAACATCACAAAATCCAGTGCAAGGTTGTTCACCTCATCATTTTCAGGTTGGCCTAGAAGAAGAATCAGAATTTTAAGACCCAAATCTTATTAAATCCCTCTCTCTCCATTTTCCTGCACACTCAAAACCCAGGAGAAATCTGCTCCCATGCTAAGTTCTTTGATAGCAAACATTATTATATGACATTATTATATGGTTTTAAATAATGCTGAGGATAGCTTCTAAGCCTCTGCATATAATATAATTACATATAACAAGTCACTGCCTTTTTATTCATTCCATGCTCTGCTATAGAAACTAAAACTCTTTCCAGACACAAAAAGAGCTCAAAACATTTGCAATCAGACACTCAAAGATTTTTCAAAAACTGAATTACTGTAGTAAAAAAAAAAAAAATAAGGAATGATTTTGAAAATGGATGATAGTACTCTTCTAAATCATATTAACAACTAATAAGTGTCAAGGGCCTGCTATAACTTGGTACCAAAAGAGCATTATATACAATTGCCTTTGACTAATGGATATTTTATGCTAAAGGATAACTTCTAATTCTGCTGCAAGAAGCACATACTTGCCATGCACTGCAGACATTAGGAGTGTTGGTTAAGATGTATGAATGGAAACCATCCAGGGGAAAATAAAACATAGAAGCTTTAGTGAATCCACACTGGACATTGGAAGTAAAACTGTGAAGTTTCAAGAATAACCAGCAGAACTCAGAGCTAAAGGAAAATAAATTTTGAGCATTACCAGAATTTTTGGGTCTCAGTAAGAGATTGTATTTACAGGGACGTGTCAATTCAATCTATCACTACGTAAAACAAATCCTAGGAGGGAGTCAGGAAGAATTTTCTCAAAATAGCATCCCAGTTTGTTAAACACAGTATGGCACGACCCCGTTCTCGTGTAGCCCAGTAAAAAACAGATTCTAGTAGCAGTGGGAGGTATATGGAGTATAAGATTTCCAGTTTTTCTATGAGACTCAATATAAGAGAAACAATTGGCATTGGATACACTTTAAAAGGCCAAAGCCCATCTTCTTTATTTCCACGCTCCCTCAGCCTCTGCAGTTTTTCAAATCTTACAAACAATATCTAAAAAGACAGTACTTCCCTGGTGAAATACAGGGAACACAGAAGCTTTTTCTTCACCCCAAGCACGGTCACTAGGATTCAATAGGATGAGTCCTGAAAACACAGCTTTGAATAAAACATTACAAGTAAAAAAGGGTGCAGTCAGAGGCTGTGTCTATTCTAAGTATCTACCTGATCTCCATCCCAGCAGCACCCCAGGATAAAATCTGTCCCTGGACCATCCCTTTTGCCTTCCCTATTCCTTATATTTCCATTTCCTATTTCTCCTTAGGAATTTCCTCCCTCGTTGTTTGGAATTTAAGCATTATTTCTTAGCATGCCTGCTTTTTCCTGCTGCTTGTTGTGGCACTGTCCTTGCAGGGAATAATTGAGGATTTTGCCATTGAAAGGAGGCAGCAGGATGCCCTGCACAGTGGCAAAAGGCAGATGTGGTCGGGGTCAGAAAGCTGGGGCAAGTCTGGGCTGCTCTTCCGGAGATGAGAAGCACTGGGAGCTCTGAAAGAGGAGCACAAATTTTATTAAAAAAAAAAAAAAAAAAAAAAAAAAAAAAAAAAAAAAACAAAACCTCCAAAAAGCCCAAAGGCCACCCCTTNCAAAATGGCCAAAGGCTACCTCTGTATTAGGATGGACAGACACAGGGTGGGCGCTGGTAAATCCTTTCCAGAGCTTTAGCTCTGCCCCCAGCCCCATGGTCAGGCCAAAAAAAGCAAGAAATCTGTGTGACTCTGATTCCAGTGATCCCCCTGAGCCCTTAGGAAAACCACCTTGCTTTCCATCTCTTCCCAGGCCATCCGCCGGCCTCTGCACATAAACACTCAACACTTCATCCTCTTTCAGTAACTTGTATTCTGCTTCATATTTATCAATAATCAATCCCTCAAGGAAGGAACATTACCATTTTTCCTCCTTTGTCTGTAAGGGACAACACAATTCCTGGTGTTACAAAAACAACAGCAATGTCCTGATTGCATTAGTTTGCCACTATGTGCCTAGAATAGAATCAGCCCCTCGAAAAAATGTTATTTTTTTGAGGATGGAAGGAACAGAGTGAGTTTTAACTGTATTTGATATTGGCCTGCATCACCCATAATCATTTCAGAAAATTCTGGATTCAATCTGGGCTAAGGCAATGCTCCCACAATTGAAGTTTCTCTTGCTTAATGCAGACTTTCCTGGGTATAAGATTTACAGATAAAAAGTTTCTTCCATGCATACATACTACAGCAGTCACTGCTCCCTCAATGTCTGTTTTTCCAATTTGTTTTTTTTTCTCACTCAGGCCATATCCTGCCTGGATAGGTGAAAGAGATACTGTCATGTCCATCAAAGATGCAAAAATATGCTACAAAGCTAAAATACCTTACCTCTCCTGTCTGCTGAGTTTCACATTTGCTAATGACTGATACAGAAGCAGGTGCTGTTCCAAAGCCACGGGAAAGCTCTGAGTTTGCCATATGACAATAATGCAAAGGCCATAATGCAAAGCTGTTAATGAGAGGGGAAGATGGGAAATTAAACACCTGTAATTAATTTCCTTCAGAGAACATCCTCTGGCGACATCTGCACAAACCTCCCTGAGTCAGAAATCCATTTGTGATGTTTTGCACTTGGTTCAAAAGCCAGTTTTGCTCTGCAGAACGACACCGGCAGCAGCGATTAAATGAAGATGGAATGCAAGGTCCTGCTGAGCATCCTCTGCTGGGGGTCACTGTATTTGGGAACTTCAGGGAGCTTTTGCATTTGTTTGTTTGTTTGCTTGCTTGCTTGCTTTCCTTGCCAGTCTGTAAATTGTTCCGTTTGACTTGCTTCCCCTTTTCTTAAGACTGACGCTATCTGTATCAAAACAATAATAATAATGTATTAATTTATTAATTTCTGAATGCTTCTAGAGCCATATCCCAGAATGTCAAACAATGTCATAATAGAGATGAGGACAAAACAGGGGGTGCTTGACATCTAATATAGTAAGAGCTGCCAGCCTGAAATAAGTGAAGAAATGTAGCATGCGTGTATTTTTCAAATATCTAATGTAGCTGCATAACAGAGAATTAAAATTAGGTGGTTTTCTGTATCTCTTATCTACATATTTACAGAGGAGGAATGCTGTTTGGAACGTTCATCTCCTCTGCAGCTATTATCCTGCAGAGATTTTCCAGAAGTGGAACTAAGCACAAGTGAGCAGGTAGGACCAATTAACCAGACCCATTCATGGTAAAACACTGAAATTACACTTTCAGAGTACACCTAATTTGGCATCCAGATTAAAATGCAGAATAATTTAATGACTAAAAATAAAAATCAACATCATCATTGAAATCCTTACTCATACAGCTACGGGTGGAAAACAGCAACAAGCCTGATCCTGCAGTGCAAATCAGTGGAAGAACAAATCCCCAGTTTGGATGACTTCAAATTAAACTGGCAGACTAACCAAAGGACGTTTCAACGACCTGCTTGGCCACCTTATTAAATGTATTTCACTGTCACAAGGAGGTATTATAATAGAATTGTTCAGCAACATTGGTAGCTTATATTAAATGGTCACAGTAACCCTCCTTGGTCTTCTGCCTACTCATTTTTCTAACACAACCTAATATATAATTTTTATAGTATTTTACTGAAACTGAGTTCAATAAGATCATGTTTTCAACATTTTTCCCCCACAATAATCCCTAAGCCTTTATCTTGATCAGTGTGCTGGATGATTGTTCCACTTAGCAGGTATTCCCCAGATTATTTCATTTCTTCTACTTTTAATAAGCTTACATTTCTGTACATTGAACTCTATCTGTCAGTGTTGGCCTAGTCTCAAGAGAAACACTTCCTTCTAATATTGATTACACTATGCATTATTTGTTTTGCCTTTAATCCTGGCACATAGAATGCTGGAGGTTTTGTCCTCAATATTCTATTGCGTGTCAGATTAAGTGATGTCAAGAGAACTGGCTCATCCAGTTCAGAAAAGAAATAAATGCTTTTGGAAAAAACCCCTTTGCCTCTATATGAATGTAAGTGTTCCTCAGTAACTAAAAAAAATGAAGTTCATGTTTCATATAACATAAGAACTATAAATTACATATTGCCATAAATAACCTGCATAACTATAACACCAACAGTCAGAAAAGCATTACCTTGAATCTAGCTCTCACTTAGGAAGGGAGGAACGTGCTTCAGACAGACCTGCTTTGAGGTCTTTTCCCATCTGTGTTCTGAGATGCTAAAGCCTTGGAAACAAATGTACTTACAAATGCCAGTAGCCCTCATAAAGAGAAATGCAAAAAAAAAATATATCCTGGAGGCGACTGACACGTGAGGTATTTTTATGTCTGAAATCTAGAAGACTTATTTTTCATGAACATAACTTCCTAAAGACACTTCAAGCACTTCAAAACACTGTGAATTCCAAAGTTTTGTAAAACACATATATTACTGTGGTGGTGCACCACAGGTACCTTGCAGTGACTCTTTGTGTCTGTGTGCACACAGACGTGCATTTGCTATGGCAAACATGGCAGAAATGCTGCTCTCTCAGATGTTTAAGTTCTTTAGATACCTAAGGAAGTTATGCCTGTGAGTAAGTTAAATTTAAGTTATAAGCTGAACTAAATGCTGTTAAATGTTTTTCCTTTATTAAATTTTTTAAGCCAAAACTTAAATACTGTTGAGTGCTGTTAAACCTGCTGTCAGGCCATATTCCTTTTTATCCTTGCCCTTTTTCTCCTTTTGTCTCATGCACCTAAACACACACACACAGAGATCGTTTTGTTTATTTCTGCTTGGATTGACCTACTGGATTTTATTTCTTGCTTTTTGCCTCCGTGTGCCTTAACCCTCTAGGAAGTAGCAGAGTGAACATTGCCAAGGAGCTTTCTTGTGCTGTTGCTTCATCTTAAATCCCATTTTTTGCTGAGACCCTTGCCAGTCATCCTTTAAGCGATCTCAAGCACTCCTTCTTAACAATTATATTTAAGGAAAGACTGTTAATTTAAACAGAGCAATTTGTTTTCAAAATCAAGATTTTTTCAAAATCAAGACACTCACAATTGTGTTTAACACAGCTCCATCTGGATGGTTAGGTTTCAAATGCATCTACATATGTGGCCTAATAGAACATTCTCTTTAAAATCACAGCCTCCTTTAGCACTCATATTTCAGCAATATCTCCTGATATGATGAAGCAGTTGCTCACCTAGTTTCTGAAGAGTTTTGTTAAGCTCAGTGACAGCACTGATTATGTGCAAAATTATCACTTATCTGGTACTATTATCAAGCAGCACCATCTTCATACATATTTACAGAAAACTCTCCCTGGCTGTTCTACTTGTTTCCACAGAATGAGTATGTTTACTTCAACACCGCCTTTTGAAAAACATCAGAGAAATCAGTTATATGCAAAACCATTGTGACTAGGCTCTGTAAAAGCTACAGAAGGGTTTATGCTCCAGCAGCCACCTTAGCAGGGCTTGAATTATGAACAGGAACTCTGCCCTAGTGGCAACAAAGGAGTTGGCACAGAAGCATGCCAGTCTCCCAGTGCTCTCCCTCATCCCTCAGCCCCCACTGGCATGGTTTTCCAGGAAAGGAGGGCAAGTGAGGGCAGTCCAAAAGCAGCTTTAGTTCTCCATTAGCTTCCTGCCAAGAAATCTGCAGGGTCAACAGGGAATTTTATTAGGAAGGCACAATGCTTGGTGCTTGGGGTTTAAGCTTTATTGCAGTGTGAGCTTTGTTAAACATTTAGAATACCTTAAGAAATACACTGTAAGCACAGAAAAGGGATAGCTGCACTGAATATTCCTCTCATTCCTTCAATAATGGACCAAATCTGTGTCTGTGTAACTCGACTTTCCTCCTCAAGAAATTCCCTACCTTTCTATTTCCACATTATTATCTGCTTCAAAATTTTATTTCTTCATTGCTGTCATTCTGGTACCCAGCTCTCTACAAGCTGAGTTCTACTGGAGAAATTAGGGGATTCTTTCCCCTTCAGTGACCTGTACATCAGTTTACATTCATAAATGTATAAATAAAAGAAGCAATGCCTTTATTACATTTTGAGACTCTAAGAAGCCAATTCCTTCAATAGCTTCTTCAAGGAATGTACACTGTCTCAACTCCAAGATCCATAATGGCTTCCTAGAAATGCTTCAGGGTATAGAGCCTTTAATAGAGCCTTTAACTGCAAAATTAAGTCTCAAAATAAAGCTACTTTGCAAATTCTGCTACCATCTTCATCAAGCTCTGGGAAATACTCTGCATTTCCAGGGATTCTCAGGTTGCATTTAGAGAGAAGGCTAACATTCTGTACAAATCCTACTGTGTTGAGGTTGAGATTAATCACACTCAAGCAAGGTATCAAAGGTAGGTGTGCAGTAACCATAAGCTCCCTCCATAATCCTCAGAGATCACTGGCAGAAAGCAATTCAGGTTTTCAAAGGGATGAATGACTTTTGCAGTGTGCTCACCTCCTCTGAGTGACTACAGCCAATGCTGACAAAACAACGTTCTCATGTTGGGTGTATCAGCACAGCACTGAAACTTAAGTAGCAGGAAGGTCCAAGCTCTTCCTGACTATCAAATACTGCTCCACTAGATAAAAATAACATGGGTATACATATTTCTCTCTCAGCATCAAACATATCAGGAGATCAAATATAAGAATCTTACCCAGCTAACTGACACCATCTGCAGGTAAAAGAGCTATGAACTGTACAATGGCCAACAACTGTTTATCCTAACCTCATCTGGAGCTTCCATTCCCTTTGCAGAGCTCATCATAACAGTTATACAATTGCTATATTATACAATTGTTCCTAACTTCATTTAAATACCTGCATCTGGATATAAAGGCCCAGCAGTAAAAAGGCCCCTTGGGTTTCCCTAAAACCTTTGTCCATAGCATTTGCATGGAAAAGGAGGAATGACACTGCCCAAGTGTTTATTCAGGAACATGCTGAACAAGATCAAAAGTAGTTAATTGTAATAAAATCATTACAATCGTTATTGCCACTTGATGTTCATTGTGAAGTGGACTCATTAAGAAGAAAAAGTGGTGGTGTGTCCACACCCTTGTAAAAAACCAGAATGATTATTGTAAATCAACCAAGCTTCATTAGCAAAGCTGCAGCATTAGTGACTCAGAGCAGCACCACCAGACAGCAGGCTAGCTTATTTGATCCTGTTTTAAAATCCCTTTCTTTAAAACTTCAACTACTACTTCCAACAGTACAGGGTCTAAACTGCTTACTGTAACACAGAATCACCTTCCTCAATGTATAATTGAAGCCTCCAACAAATGAGGCAAGTAATGAAAAACCGGGCACTACATACAACAGTAAATATTTGACTGGTTCTTCAAAAGCAAATTGCAGCATTTCAATATTTACTTGCACTCAGAACTGCTGATGGCTTCCCTGCTGCGCAGCAAAAGAGAAAAATTATAAGTGCATTCATAATCACTTGACCTTCCTTCTAAAAAATTGCATTTGCCAAAATATTCTCTGTGTTCCCATTGTTTGTGAAATAAAAAACGTAAATTGCAAACACACGTGGAAGTGCCACTGGTTTGAAAGAGCATCTCAAACTTTGCTTTTCCTATCTGCCTTCTGCCCTAGAGCCAACAGCAATTCCTCACTGTGACAAGATGGATCTGGCATACTCAAACTGCAGCAGCATGAACCATCATCAGCACTGGCTGGGCATCCATCTCATGCTAGACACAGCTCCTAGCACCTTTATGCTACAGTGGCAATCCTAAGAGTTACACACGGGCTGCCTGCAGATGGCTCTTTGATTCCTAACAAAAATGAGTCCTCATTTCTTATTTTCACTGGTGTAAAATCCATGGGAGACAGATAACAGGTATCTTATCTCTTCAACTATGTAGTCTCTTGATGGCAAACCATCACTATACACAGTGATAAGGATACTGCAAAATAGCATTCCATTTTTATCATGCAAAATATTTGGAAGAAATCTCATTTAAAATAGCAACGATAGCCTGCCTGGCCAAACCTTTCTTCAGAATTAAATACCTATTTAACTCAGGCAAGTGACACTAAAATTCACCTCATTTTCTGCCCCCCACACCTGTCAGGCATGCAACTGGTACCAAATGATGAATCTCATCTTCATCTCCACCCAGGAAATAACTGAACTAGGCAATGCACTCTTCCTAGGATTAGTAGTGTGATATAGTTTTTTTTTTTTTTTTTTAAAGTTCAATCTGACTCTTATTCTGAAATACTTACTCTATAAATGAGGGGCAAATCCTTGGTTATGGCTGAAAGCATCTCTTTGGCATTATCTGTATTTTTCCACATCAAAAGTGGAAAACCACCTTGAGCTTTTCATGATGAAAAGTGAAAAGAGGGGCCTGAATTTTCTCACTTTGACTGCCAGCAGTTCCACCAAGTGGCAAAGCAAGACTCCTGGGCTGTCCCTTGGAGCCAGTATTGAGAAACATCCATCCCTAGAGGGCACTCCATCCCATTCCAAACAAAAGCCACGATACAGAATTGCAGTCACCTCTCTGTCCACCACTGGCTAAATGAAATAGGTGCTTTTTGTCAATAACTAAACATGAGGCAGTCATCTCAGAGAGTGTCTCTGTCCAAAGCAAACCATGTAATGCATCAATAAAAGCAAACCTCAACCTGTATTTGTGGGATGGTGGCTACAGCAAAACAGTAATTCCTTCCCTAATTGTACATCAACAGCTAGAGTGTTTTAGAGAAAAAAAAAAGGATGTTATGATTAAGTATAACTATGCTACAGATATTTATGTACTGTTAAAGAGAAAATGCTCTACAAACATAACATTATTTTTTTTCTCTACTATCAGAACACTCTTTTACAAGCTTTAGGAAGGAAAATGTGTTCTTTTTCAAAAACTTGGCTGAAACCCTTGGCTGAAAAGCATTAGCTCATCACTTACCTGAGAGACTGGGTTTTATGGATGACTATGAAAGAAAAAAAAATTTGTCAAGCCTAATTTTATATTTTCTACCTTTGTCAGCTTGCATAACTTACATCCCCCTTTTGCACAGCTTTTAATATATTAAAAATAATGAATAAAGGAGGCTCTAATGGGAGAAGTCAAATACGACAAAATAATTAAATTACTAAGCATCCAGAAATCTCTTGCTTTCCAGATCTATGAGTTAAATATATGGCAATTCAATTTCCTTAAACACTTGACAGGACCTATTTTGTATGAGATTTCTTTGCTAACAGGCTTTCAGTCACATTAAGTGCTCACAAAGTGCACAGAAGCTGTATTTTACTGCACAGCCCTAATTGAGCTGTCTGGGCTAAAGCAGCTGAATGTTACAGAAATGTTTATTATACAAATCCATTTACTCTCAAACTAGAAAAGGACATTCCTGTACATTTGAGGGCAATTTATTCTAGAAAAAAGAAAGCAAAAGGTCTTTTATCACCCTCTCAGATCAGTGATTTATGCTTATGGACTTCTTTTACAACTCAAAATCTGATTTCACTCCAAACTGCAATAGAGCAAAGTCTCAAATGCCTCTCAGTTATTTTTCTATTACATTTAATATCTCTTTCTCAACAAGAAGTATAACTTAGTTAATTGCAGCATTCCATAGCTACCTCAGGAGCACTCTGTGAATGGGGAAATGATACACTTCTGTTTTCAGTAAACATCTTGTTGTCCATTTTTGCTGTTTTCCTGTAACTTCATTTAGAATTTGTTTTTCCAGTTGCTTTAAGCATCTAACCATCCAATTTAAGTTAAATGTTTAGACAAGCAGAAGTTACACAGAAAACAAGAAGTAAAAAACCCTAAAACCTGCATGTGAAACACAACTGTGGCTGAAATATCACACATTCCCAGAGTCCCCATCTATCTATCCCATAGGTTTTCCTCATGGCAGCAAAGGAGGCAGACAACAGAAATCAGCTTCTCTCAAACAGGAGATTAAAATCCAACTCTGTTCCAGAGTAGGGATGTGTTGCAGGCCCCAATTCAAGGGGTAAAAGTTGTAGCAAAGGTATTTTAGATGTAAGAACCTTAAACACAAACTCAATCTGTTTTCCTCATTTCCAAATATCTCTGTAATTTCTTATTAAATAAAAAACAGGGAAAAAAAAAAA
>VWYO01024700.1:77958-97380 GCA_013400275.1 Rhadina sibilatrix
AAAAAAAAAAAAAAAAAAAAAAACCACAACACACAAAAATTACATTTTGGTTTAAACCCAGATTTTGCCTAAATCTGGTCCTACTTAGGCAACCCAAGGTACTTCCACCTGCAAAGACAAAAGAGCAAAGAACACTAATGAAAAGCAGAGTCTGAGAACTGTGTTCATTTGTAACCATAAGGCTCCAAAATAAAGTAATCTAAAAACCATTTTTTTAGCAGGCCTTCTTCCCAACACACTAACAGTGTAGTTACAGGAATGGATATTAGACCACAAAAGGGGAAGGAGCGTGCAAACAGAACCATAAACTCTGCTCTCCTCTCAAATCTGCTTTATCACCTCTACTTTCCTAACTAACTAATTTAATTTTATTTCATTTACTTTTCTCAAGTGTCCTCTGATTACAGTTCAGTGTCTACGCTAGAATTGCACCTTGACTGACCGATTCTTCCCCCTGTCCATGCTTGGCAGGCATTTAATAGTAATTAAAAATTTCTCTACTCTATTTGGAGAGTGCACAGATAATCAAGAGGCAGTGACTTTGATTGATAGTCACTGTCATGGAAACTGGAGGATGAAATTTTTTGAGTGAGTTTAATTTCCTCGAAGGAAAGCTGGGTAGATAATATGTTCCAAACTATCACATATTTTTGCCACATGCCGTGTTGCTTAGAGAGATGATAGAGAGAGATGGTACAAATACTAGTGATTGGCACAATGAAAGAGATTTGCTGCAGCCATCTGAATTCCTTATGCATCTCATTTGCTCTGGAACATATCATCTTCTCAATATTCCTTGACCCTCCTTAGTGGCACGACATATCAACAGAACGAGCAATAAGACTACAGTGAAGCGGCTTCCACTGCCAAGAAATTAAGAGAGGAACTGAAACTGATGGATTTCAAAACAATGATGAGATGTATCAGCAAGGAACAGTGTCACAGGGTCGTCTTAGTATACAGATGTATGTGAAACAGAATAACTTCATCTCAAATTCCAGCATGGAAATCGTTAAGGTAATTCTGACACATAGTGGTGCCAGCAAAAGTTTCAAAAGGGAGAACACATGAAAGCTGTCTTCCTCAAATATTAAGAGGTGTGAGTTAACTCAGAGGATTTGAAAGCATTTGAAGCTAAAATACACCATTAAGTACACCTTTAAACAAACGGGAAAAAACCTTGAATACCAGAATAGCCTCTAGTAACAAAGAGAAATCCTGCACAAAAATTTCTACTTTGTTGAACACATTTCTCAGTTCTGTTTATTAATAATGTTAAACAACATGACTTTACAACTGAGACAAATTTGATAATTTTCTCCTCTCTTTTTCAAGGCTGGACAGGAAATACCTTTTAATCTTTAGTAAAACATTGCCTGGAATTAATTTGAATCTTACTTCCAAATAGGTTTAGCAAAAGTGATGTGAACCACTTAATATAAAGCTCTAGGTGATCCTAAACATCACCTAAGCTAAACTAAATGATAATTATAAATAACACTTTTAAGGACTTCAGGACAGGTCTTCCTCAGATTAACAATTTAGTTGAAATACAGATTTCAGGAAAAAATTGTAGCATTGGTTTGGTATTTTTAAACACAGATTAACAGTTTATGTTGAAGCAAACAGCATAATCAAGATGCATTCCATGAAATGGATTGTGGTGACATAAATCAAAACCTCTTCTCAATGCTTCTGTTGCTAACTAATATATTCTTGCTTTAAAGCTATTGCTTTAATAAAGTGCCCTCTGCCATTTTATGTTATAGTGCCTTTAGCTTCTATACTGTGTAGTAAGTAATTCTGATTAAGATCTTCTGTCTGTTCACTTGCCATAACAATTAATTCATCTTTTATAAATAAAACTGACTTGCCATCACTAAAATTTGAGGGACAAAGCTGAAAACTTAAACCTTTGGCAACTTTAAACCCCTTAAGCAAGGGGGACTCCTCAGCACCTCATGACTCAGCAGCAGGGCTTCTTTAATAAACTCTGAAGCTACCACTCCACCTGTGACATCACCTAAACAATAAAAATTAAAATCTTCTAAGGAGATCTAAAATACTTTTCTAATGGCTTTACCTCAGTAGTTTAAAACACAGGGATTTCTTACTGCCCATGCACACTAGCTATAACATTTTTACATGTTATATTACAGTAGTTATTCTGTCACACCATTATATGTAAAAACAGTATCAATAATATTTGTGATTGGTTTATTTCACAAGAAGCCATTTATGGCTGAAACAGTGGGTGGATAAAATAGGAAACAGTGCAAGAAGCTGTATATGGGGAAAGAGCAGCAGAGAGAGGCTACTTCAGTCCCACCTGCCACAAAAGGGACAGTTTAGAATCCCACTGTCATTGCTGCTGCCACACACACTGGGCAAGAAGACAAGAGAGTAGAGACACAATTCAACTTTGCTGCATATTCTTTAACTCGGTAGGAAAGAAACACTTCCCTGCAAAGACTTCCACAACTGCCCAACCTTTCCATTACACATTCCTACTAACCACAGAAAGATGCCAGGCTTCCTGCTTCCTTCCTCTTCAAACCAGTGGTAGGAATGCCTTGCATATGTTAACATGGACACTGGAAAAGGACACTGAGCCCCACCATTGCACGGGATAGGCTCTGCTTTCAGGCTTCCTTACCGATTTCCACGGAAGCTCCAGCACAAATATAGGACACATCCCTTCCCCTGTCACACACACCTCTGCTGGCTCCACTCTCACTGCTTCCATGCAGTTATTATTCCAGTATTCTCATCACTGAAATGAAGGAGGGAAGCAGGGCCTCAAAGCTTGTTTTTGCATGTAAGGCAGATGCATCCCTCTTTCCCAGTAAACACTCAATAATACAAAGTTGCAGTGTGCTTATTGTTTCACAGAGACCAAACATCAAATTTCTCCTGAACCTGACTTCTTCTGACCCCCTGAAGCCTTTCATACAAGCTGGAATTTAGACACACGAGTGAAGTGGGAGCTGAGAAGTTGCTCCATCTCTGCCTATGCTGTGTCTATGAATAAAGTATGCTGTGAGGCCTTTTTTAAAAAAAAAAAGAAAATAAAAGCCAGCGGTGCATTTGCAAAAAGTTACACTATATTCTTTACCAAAAGGGGGAAAAAAAAAAAACCTCCTAAACACGTAGACAGATGTAAAATGAACTTTCCTGCTTTGGGCTGCTACCCTGTAGAACATTCTGGCCGTGGCTTTTATCAATTCCACAAAGCAGTATTTTGACAAACAAGTTTAACATTGAAACCAACAGCTGCAATTTGGCAGCCACTGGTTTTCTGCCTTTCATTTTAATAATGTTTCTGCCCAGCACTCACAGTTCTTGTTATTCCAGCTGCAGCAGCCATAACTCATGTCTCTGGGGCGTTATTGTGTGTATGCTTTGGAGTAAAGAGGCCTCATAGGATGTCTAATATGATGTCCTTTGCAATCCATTATTAGAGTATGAATCACCTTGCCAGTTAATCACACCATTATGAATGCTGGAGGCATAAAAAACCAGGAGGGATTGAAATACCTATATTTCCAGATTAAGGAAAGCTCTTTAAAAAAAAAAATATGCAGGCAGACCAATGAATATAGGTTTTGAACAGTGCCAGATTGGCACACAAAACTGAAAAATTTTAATCAAAAGGGATTTTTGTCTTAGTTGTTGTAATGATACTGGAAAAGAAAGGGAAAAATACACAAACTTCCATCTTCTGCTAAAAATGGATATGCTGAAGGGGGAATTCAGTGCACTTGGAATAAACCCAATATAATTTAAAAAATAATAGATAAATACATCAACCCTCTATTTACCTGCACTGTCATTTGAAGCTAGAAGAGGCTGATGCAGTTAGTCAAAGTCATCAGCAGCACTGCAGAGCAACATTAATCTCTCTCTTGTTTATACATTAGTGGTGTCCTTACTTCCCTTGCACGTACTTTGCTGCCACCTCCAGGATACACTGGATTTTAGCCTAGAAGTTTAAAAAAGCCAGTCACCGACCAAAAGTTAGTTTGCTCTGAGGAGCAATATTTCAAATTGTAAGCATGGGTTTGGTTTCATTTTAAAAGGAAGCTCCCCAAACTCAGTTTGCAGACACCATTCACAGGCACAGGTGTCAAGATAGGTTACAGATCCTAGATCCTTCCTTAGAAAAATAAAATGGTGCTTTAAAATAACAGCCTGGTTAGCATCATGCTAAATTACAGAGGAAAACCTCTAAAAAAATAAATTTATGGCATACACTCATTACAGAGTCTTCTGTGAGTATTACTGCCCCTGATTCCAGGACAAGAAAAAGTAAACAGACAATTATTAGCTGGAAGTATTTTATGAAGTTGGGATTTTTCTTCTTTTTTAAAGCTGTGTTAGGTCATTCAACACCCTCAGAAACAGGCAATAATTGCATTTTTAAAAAGGATCAAAATCCTCTACAATGAGAGTAGCAGCCCTATCTTTCTCCCCTTTTTTTAATGAGAGAATCAGGTTCAAGTGGATGGAGTATCAAGCATCATTAAGAAATTCATTCTTCCTAAAGCCATAATGAGGTATCACACTGCAGAGCTGTACACAATGGACTATGGAAAATTTGTCCTAAAATTAAGATTAACATTAGACTAGAGGAAATCCTTTTAAGACACTATACAATTAGTAATATCTGCTTATAAAGGGATTGAGAAGTTGCCAAGGCTAATGATAAGGACTGCTTCCAGAAATAATATCTACTTTATCTTCTGGTATCTTCAAAAACACAAGATTTTGGAGTAATCATTTACAGTCCTGAAGGAAAGCTAACCAAAGTGATTAATTAATTTTATTTAAAAATAAGATTCAGTGAAAGCTAGGTCATACCCTACTAGGGCTTTCATTATTGTTAAGAACCTTTCTATCTCCAAGGCATAGGATGAATTCCACTGTCTAACATCTATATGCCAGGTTTTTCTGTGCCTGATTAAAGGCAGCAAGGGCAAAATGAACATACCACACACCCTGGCAGAAATGGGCTGTGCCACTCACTAGATTAGGCATTGCCACATTCTTGCTCTGCAGAGAAGATCAGCCCAGGTACTTTAAACACAGAAGCTACAAAACAAGTTTGGTGACATTTAAGCAGGGTCTGTAATTCATTAGACTTTTGCAGAATTTGCCTTACTAGCACAAACCATGTTTTGCCTGGCTTTTGCCAAAGCACGTGGAGATGGCAAGCTGCAATGCAAACACAAACATCTTTCTGTGGTGTAACTCAAGCACTTTGCCAAGCACGATTAAAAATTATGTACTTGGGGTAAGCTGTCTCCACATTTACTTTATTCTTACATTTATTAAATAAAGACTTCTGTTGCTTAAGATGAAGTGTGTGTATGCTGGGTTCTTCTAAGATTGTTTTGCAATAATCCTGCCAGAAAAAGTGTTTAATATGACTTCCATTGATTTCCTGTACCAATCATTACAAATTTATCAGAGCCATAAAAATGCATAGAATAGGTTCTCACTGGGTTTACAACAATGCTGAACTACACTTACCTTTTGGAAGTCAAAAGACTCAATTACTTTTCCTCTATTTTAGATAGAATTCACTTGCTTTCCAGTGTTACCAGAATTAGAAGTAGCTATTAATTTGTATACAGTAAATGTAATATTCCTTTATAGTTGAGAGCAGTGCGAGAGGAAGAAAAGATAAAAAGTTGAGTGGAATATTTGTATACAACCTGATGAAATTTGACCCTCAGTCCAGAAAAGAGTCCATTCTATATCAATACTTCAGAATACTGTGGAACTACTGGAGAAATTATAACAAAATAAAAGAACTGCACTCAGAGTAAGGACTCAGCTGCCTGGAAAATCAATCCACAGTAGCCTATATTGAAATACTGCTCTGGGACCTTGGTCTAACATGATCATTTCCTGAAAATCCCTTTAGGAAGACTGGCACTTTGAAGATACTAAAATTTAACATTTATTTGTTTTACTAAAAAGGAAAATCTGTGCTAATTCACAGCATATCAGCACCTTACCAACATGGCACATTGGGAAAAACGTGTGTCTGCTAAAAGAAGTTCAAGCCATGAAGTAACAAGGATTTTTGGGAGGGTTTTCCTCTGGCTTTTTTTTTTTTTTTTCTTTTACATGCTCTGTAAATGCTAGAATTTACACCAAAACAACCTGGAAATCAAGAAAAGGTAGAAATTAAAAGGAAAATAGTAAACAAACTGAGAATTCCCAAGACAAGACTATCTTGTGTTACTCACAACAACCTCTTTTGCCTATATAGAACAGAAATAAAAGGCTCATATAGCCGGTTGAGTTTTAAAACAGGTTTCTAGACCACATTATTAAGTCCATTACTGTTACAATACTCTTTTTCTTTCACAGCAGCAAGCTGGATCACTTTTTTTTTTCTCACTACTATAAACTTGCTATAGTTTCCCACGTAAACATAATCCCAATTAGATGTTCATCACAGCCAGCCTCCTGCTGTCAATATTCCTCACCAGAAGCCGTCAGTATGACCTGCACACTCTCACTGACGGGTCCTGCATCAGCCACATGCTGTTTATTTGTTAGCTTCATTGATTCCTTGTGCTTCCACTCCTACCTCGAGGAGGGAGATGATATTGTCAGAGACCTCACAACACAGATGCAATGAACTGCTCAAAGCGGGCACACCATGAGATGAGTGTCTATGGCTGGAAGAGCAAAAGGCAGTTACATTCTCTAAGGATGTCAACATGCTTTTGCCATCCTGATTAAAGGGTAACAGGCTTTCTGGAATATATGACCCTAACAGAGTTTATACACTCCATTACTATGTGGTATCATCAATGTCCTCTTTTTCAGGTAAGCCTTGTCTCATCTGGTAATGCTATAAATGCATATTTTGGAGTTGGCTTTTTGCAAATATTGAGATGAATGCTATACGTATAATGTAAGAAGGTTGTACTGTATTTCCTTTTATTTGTGGAATTTAAAAATGTAATGAAGGTGTATTTCCTAATTGTAACAAAGTAGAGATGGGGGTTGGGTTTTTTTGTAACTTCTAACTAGACAGAAGCCCAGAAGGGTCTCCTGGCATTCCTGTGAAAGAAGATTGCTGATAAAGAACAACTGAACCTTTATGGCCAAGAAAGATTTATGGCACTTAAGTTGACTGCAAGAGCCAAGGAACAGATAAAGAAGCTACAATACTTGGAGACCCTTGAAACTGATAAACAAAACAGATGTTTAAATATGCATTAGTCTATTTTTGAATATGTAACACCAAGATTCTTAAATACCAAGAAATCTGGAATAGGCGGTGTGTTGGTTTACACCCTCAGATAGCTGAGAGCCATCTTCTTCTGTCTCCTAATTGTCTATTTTTATTTGTGCTAAAAGGAGGAGTTATTCCTTCCTTAGCCTTGCTTTATAAATTATATTCACAAGAGTACAGCAACTCCAAAAAACCCAAGAGGGTATAACTTATAATTCCATACTGCTGCAGCAAAAGGTGGTCAGAGTCTCTAAATTCTCTCAGCACACAGGCATAAAATTCAGGATGTCTAAGAACATGAGGAAAAAAATTTCAGATTGAGATAAGCCACAAAGGAAAAAATTAAATTAGTGACCACTGTGGGCATAGTGTGACTCCTATTTCAGGCTAAATCTCACTGAGATGAGAGTCCCAAGACAGTCCTATTTAAACTAATTTAGCATAAAACACCGCTCAATACAATGGTGGCAATGTCTGGTCTCAACTGTCTCCTGCAATTTACTTTTAATCTGTAACATTCCCCACCTTCTGTGCAATTTCACGGCAGAAAAAATCATAGTTGTAAAGGCCACTTTAAAATAGCATTTCCAGTTACAGACAATTAGTTGTAAAGACATTGAGGTACCTTAGAGCTTCTATTGAAATGTAAATATTTGTGATTTTAACAGCTTACTATTCAAAGCAAGACAAGCTATTCATTTACCACACTTTCTTTATTCAGAACACTTTGAATAATATTTACAGTCAAGATTTTATTTTTTTCAAGGGAAGTAATTTTTTTCCATTAGTTCAAAATTCATTGTCTTTCAAATGTTCTTATCATTATTGCTACCAAATACTATGGCATCTTTCTCAGAAATTATAACAACTGCAGGAAAAGGAAAAAATATTTCAATCTCAAAAGCACGTTGTAAACAATAAACCGGCCAATTCATAACTGCTGCGCCTGAAATAATTGTAATAATTTCCTTGCTATATTTTTGTCTCAAGAGCTTTATCAGTAACAGGTTCTTCCCATTTGCCACCCCTTACTCATGGCCCATCCTACCCAGTAGGAGTTAGAAAGGCCAATAGAGCAAAAGCTAAAATTTAAGTGCCATTATCCACTTCTCCCAACTCACCTCACCTAGCAAAAGCAACAAGACACAAGAGACAGCAGGAACAGGCAGCTGAGAAAAAGAATCACACAGGAGAGGGCACTGAAGATCCCTCATTCCCCAGAATTCTGGCCCTCAGCAACCATGGATGTCAATGCTGAATATTCCAGTAAGATCACACTGTTTGAGAAAGCAGTTTTTGAAGAGCCTCTATTTTAGCTGAGAGAAAATGATGCAGTATTCCATTATTTACAATGACAAGTGATTTATTGGTATGTTTTTTATTCCACAGAACTTCTTTAGGTATTCTACTTCTCCACAACTGTACTGAGTTTCTAATTCTGTGCAATTCTATGTTTGAACAGTAGTGCTAGATACCCCTTTTTGGTCAGTGTTATATTAGAACAGTCCATTTTCTCCCCACTACGTGCTTCCTTATGAGTATTTTCACAGCTGCTCTCCAAGTCTTGAATTTCATTTTTCATATCAGATGTTCTACTTGTGTCTTGTTCCCCCTTCAAGATTACACACAAAATCAAACGAGACTGGAATACTTCTCTATCAGTATTTTTCAATTTAGCATATAAAACAGGCCAAAACATTTCAGATGGCCTCTAGGACACTAGTTGAATATAAGTAAACAAGTTTAGAGATTCAAGACTACTCCAACTTATTTCCCAGTCATTTTTGAAACTATGAACATTTTTTTTCAAAAGTTCTTAGCAATTATCATCCCATGGTAGTCCAGAAATTCTAATAATTTGCACAGAAATAATTGGTAATGGGGCAAACATTTTACATCCAAGTATTGTTAATGCATTGGGCAAGTTGCACTATCTGGAATAGCTCTGTTCTCACAGATATTGGAAAGGTATTTTTATTACCTTAACCACACTTGAATAATAATCTGATGTGTAATTAAAAAAAATAATCTGAATTTATTACAAAATTAAATTCAAGAATGGAACAGCTTTAATGGGAAGAAGGGAGAGGAAAGGGAAGTAAAAATGTTCCCTGAAACTCCCAGGTTTCATAGTTACTCCTTATGACTCTGCCTTCTAATTCTTTTCTTTCTTATAATTTCAGGGGAAAACTACAGACTTTGGACAACCCCTTTTTCAGTACAGCCTGCTACATATCAGCCATTCAAGCCAGGTTGCTCCCAGAAACAGGAATGCACAGTAAACAGCATTCTGGATTCAAACTCGATTATTATTTAAAGATGAGAAGATGCTAAATAACACCAAAAAGTTAGGGAACCATCAAGCACAATTCCCTCTCACTGCAAAAAAAAAAAACCCCAGGTAATCTATGGAAAGCTTCTAAATGCAAATTTTGGTATTTCAGAATATTTCAGCTCCTAAAGGGCTGTTATTAAAGGAAACTGAAGTTTCATATTATTTAAGTAAATTTTCAGATTTCTGAAATATGCATCAACTCCAGTTCACCACAAATACCAAAACATTGCACAATTGTGAGAAGCAAGTTCTCCATGAACTAAAAATCCCATTTTGTTTTTTGTCTTGTTTGGTGATCCCATATGAATTCTGATTTACTGCACTACAGGAAGGAGCTGGTGTCACAAGCCCTGAGCCTTAGCTGACTGCAGCTGCAGGTCTTTATTTCTCCTCATAGGACCCAAATAAAACCAGCAGAACATTTCAACACAGCTTCTGAACCAGATTTTTCCTTGGCCTGGATAATTCACACAACTGCATCACGTGTGACTTCTGTGAAGAACAAGCTCTAAGTTGTAAGTACTGAGTTCAGAACATCATATTCTCCATTCACTCAGCTTAATTTAAGACTGCTAAGCATGTCCTCTTGCTGGGTGTGGGAACATGTACATCCATGAACATACAACCTAACTGGAGAGAGTAAATACCTCAGAGAAGTCTTGTTTTCATTTTCTAATGTATTCTGCCTTTTCAAACTAAAGGGATATCCATAGAATAACAAATTTTCAAAGAAGCAGCAAGATCAAAATTTGTTGATGGTATGGTTGTAGTCATATATAAACCAGTTTTCAGCCCAGAAATTAGTCACGGGTGCATTTACACTTTAAAACAATGCAGTGCATGAATTTTGGGCAATCATTCTCACAAGTTTCACAAAACCTCATTGTTTCAAACTTAGTGGGAAGGTAGTAAGATCTCCCTTCTGTTCTAATTTAACAGAAGGGAAAGAGATGAAATTAAGAGAGGCATGATGATATCCAAAGTCTCCCTAAGGAAAAGCGAGTTATTTTGTTGCTGGGGCCACAGCAGCATGCCAAACAGCATTTGTGAACTTGGATACCCTTCCTAAAATTGCAGCAGCGCACTTAATGAGCCATACTTCAGAGGTGCATAAAATTAGCACTGAGGTAGACTGCAGACCTAATAAATCTTTCATTAGAACTTGTTTAAGTATCACTTTTCCCAATGTCATAATGAAACTAAGACTGAGGGAAGGCCCACTGATTTCAAGGAAGAGTCAGTCCCACTCCATTCCACAGTGACCCTACTGCTTGAGAGATGCTACCAAAGGCTTAGCTAAACCTCTGCTTTTGACAACAGCCTGTTTAAGCACTGATACAGAATAACTGGTTCCTCCTCTGCAGCCAGGGATTCAGTATATTCCTCAGGAACCCACAGGAACTAGCTATAGACACACTTGCCAGGTATTTTCAAGAGTATTATGTTAGCATTTTGCACAAGCACTAAATTCAGTGAAAAGGAAGGGGTTTTACTAAAAGAATTGGCAATATGAAATTACCAGTGTACTACAGATAGTGCTGAGAGTCTTGCCTTCAAGACCCTATCTAAGCAGCAACAAAGAGTTTAACTACAATCTAGTTTAGTGTGAGCTTGCAAACAAAATAAGTTGATCGATAACAGAATAAGCCCCAAGACCACTCAAGACCTCTTTCCACCTGCTGTCCCGTTGACCTTTTTCAGCAGTATAGGAACAACTGGGAGATGGCAGAAACCTGCCAAGGAACCACGGACCAGCTGGTCAAGGAGTTTAAGACATGCCACCATATCTTATTTTCTCACTTGAGAATGACCAACCATGAATCAAAGTTCCATAATTTTGAGTCATTAGAAAGACACTTCATTCCATCATCATTATTTACTGAGACTTAACAAATATGGTGAGCTGCTAAGAAAAATGGCATCTATTTTCTTCTAATTTTTCTGGGAAAGAAGGAAGAAATGTACATCCCTACTAAAGGGCATGTGTCATATAAAGGTATATGCTTTATATACCTTCAGAAGAAGACAATTTCAAAGTGAGCATTTTGGAAGACTTTAAATGCCTTATTTTAGTATCTTCTATGCTACTCAGGTTCAAGTCATTTTATTAAATTCAACAGCTTAAAGCTCAAACGATTTAAGTAAGGACACGTAGTAGGAAAAGACACATTAAAAGTAAAAGCCATAGTCAGATGTATCCATGTTAAAAAACAGAGAAATTGCAATGAGCCCTATGCTTAGGAGAGAGTATTGTGCAGTTAATGTAAGTAATGAACCTTTCATGTGAAATGATGTAGTGTCACAACTCATTTGCATCCCACTTAAAGTGTAATTAAGTTTCCCTGACAGCATGGCTTATGGCTGAAAGAACAGACCTGGCTGCTAAATTAATCCAGAATCCCTCTAGTTAAATAACACTCTGCAAAGAAAACTTAACACACTTTCATTTAAAGTTCCTGAACTTACATTTAAAGTGGCACTATGCAGAATTGCAGAGAACATTTTCAAAGACTTCAGGATACCCTCAGTCACACAGCTGACTTGAAAACAGGTGTCCTGAACCCACAGCAAGGTTTGGCCCAAACTACAGTGGACAAGACAATGCAGTAACACATCTAAATATGTCACCATTTTGGGCTTTTCTTGGAAGTGACCTACAACATTGCAGGAACTCCATTACCAGGGACAGGGTTCTCAAATGCAGAGAAAGATGAAAAACACAGTGAAAAGGTGCTACTAAGCTAACTACAGCAAAACAGATGACCATCAGTTGGGTCATTACCTGTAATGCTAGCAGTGTCTGAATCTTTTGATAGAGTAACCTCCAGCAGCAATAAGCTCAATATTAAACAAGTTTTTTGGTTCTAACTGAAAGAAGTCTGACTACTAACCATTCTTTTCAGCCACCTAAAAAAAGCATTCCCTAAAATCAAGTTACTAAAAACACGATAGGACTGAGTGGCTTGGAGAGTCTGGAGAGTCTCAGAGGGAGCATTTACTACTCCTAAACCACAACAGGGAGTAATATTTTATGGTTTATGAATCAGTTTATGCTTTACTGATTTTCATCCTAAAGGTTCTATTTAGAGCAAAATAAGTTGAAACACTCCAGATTATATAATCCTGTAAAATCCATATGGATCTAAGAAAAGTTAACTTATTACTATGAACCTTAAGTATGGATTGTTCAGAATAAACACTGTCATCCTGTTTTCCATTATATTCCTACCTGCATGTTACAAACAGTGAGGAATCTGTGCCACCTCTCCATGGTTCTGAAAATCTCATTAGAGAGAATTCCATTTCAGCCACTGGAAATAATCCAATTTTAGCAGCATTACAAGATCAGTCCCAAGAGCCACCCTGAAACACACTGCATGAAAATCTGAAAAGTCAAAATCTGTATTGAAAAGGAACAGTACAACCTAGCTGTAATTAAACTGTAGCTATTGCACAGGTCTGGGCCCTTTCCTACAAGGGGAGAAGCTGTAGCAGCTTTTTTGACTACTGAAAAAAACAGAAATCGTGTTTGGCAAAATGATCTGATGTTCTGGAAAATGATTTTACTCCACAGTTAAAGAAAGGGTAAGCTAGTAGAAGTTACTTTATACATAAAGGTTTGAAATAGACACAAAAATTGTGGTTTAAAGACAGCAGTAACAGAACGTGAACAACCACATCTCTGAATTTGAGAGATTAAGCTACAGCTTTTTAATACTAATACCATCACTACTTAGAAGACTGGGGGAAATAATTTCAAATATTTTCCATTAAGAAAATGTTTCAGGAAAGCTCTTTGTGCCCAAGAAGGGACGTTTAAAGCCCCGCTTATCCCTCCGCAGTCAGAATTTATAACAATCAATGCAAAACACGAGAAGTATTCAAGTGCAGTCCCTTAGAACTTGAATATTTGCCCGTGACTTTCAGCATGATTTAACAAGCTGCGCCAGACATTTGTTTTCATGTGGTTCTAGTCATGGCTTGACAGTAGGAACTGATTTACCTACATCCACATTACTAAGTCAGTTTGGTCCCAGATCTCTCCCAGATTCCATTTTTTGTCTTAACGTTTTCAAATACACCAAATGGTAACTAATGATGAAAACAAGTACCAGGAAAACACTCTGGAAGGAAGTGTTATGAGTTCCACTAAAAATTTCCACTTAAAAATTAAATTCTCTTAGATGTGATGAAACCAGAATTCAGTCTATGGCTTTCATATGAAGCCACTTGGAAGCCTACCACAGTACTCCAGGCCTCATATACATCTTGTCAAATACTGCTGTGTATTAGACACACATTTCAGGGCAGCAAAATTCAATTTTGCTTTAAATGCAATGAGGTTTTAAGTTAGTGTAACAAGTGATTATAAAGAGTTTATTGGCATTAACAAAACCAGTATTGTAGAACAACAATTATATAGTACTACTGTGTAACAATACGAATGTAAATGCTATTATATTCCCACCAATGAGGTAGCTACACATCAAAACACTACATTTTTTGTAAGCAGCATAAATATGGGGTTTTTTGACTGGGACTGAGTAGGAAATGGTGTTCTAATAGAGTTAACCAGAGACTACCTAAGGTCCTTCAGACAGCCAGAAAATTCAGAGGAACTACAGAACCACCAAGCCTAAAATGAAGGAAAAGCTCCCACAGTAGTGTTTTTTCCTCTAACAGCATTCTGCCCACGTTCTGAAACCAGGGCCACTATAAATCCACCTGGACCTTTGAAGTCAATGGGTTCCCCCATGTAAGGAATACAGCTAAATATATATTCTCTGCCAGTTGTTTGTATATACCATCTGTATTTCCTCTAAAACATTCATTCCTTGTGAGTGTATGCAAATAATCCACTTACAACGGATGCTCTGTATTCTCATTAGATGAGATGCAGATGACAGATGTTGCAGATGACATTCCATTCTGAATTTAACCTGAAACACATTCAAGTCAAAAGGGAAAAAAAAAAAAAAGAAAAAAAAACACCACACTTACATTGGCCTTAAAGCCCAATCTTGCTTTATTGACAAAAAGAAACTACTCACAAACTGGGTCTGTGAATCAGTTTAATCTCTATTTTAAGTACTGGATAAAATGGTTACATATTCTTCCACTCATCATAAAATTGTAGAATTCATTTTTCTAAGGTGGCAAATGCTTTCAACAAACAAATGAAAATATAATCACAGAGTAACTTGGGTTGTGAGGGACCTGAAGACCATCTCGTTCCAACACCTCTGTCACAGACAGGTTGCTCAAAGCCCAATCCCACGTGGCCTTGAACACTTCCAGGGCTAGGGCATCCACAACTTCTCTGGGCAACCTATTCCAGTGCCCCACCACTTCTCAGTGAAAGAACTTCTTCCTTCCATTTAATCTAAATCTGTCTATATATAAACTGAGAAGTGGAGGCCCTCTATCAAAGCACTAAGGGGTACCATCAGTTTTTGCATTTTTAATTTCCATTTGAACTTCTCGAAGTGAAACCCACTGATTTTTCAACCAAACACTGATGCAAGGGTATAAATTAGTTTCTAAATTATTTCTTACAAAAGTGTGTGTGTGGACATTTTGGGTCAAGACAGCCACGTCTAAACCACTACCAGCCTGAAAGAGAACTGCTCTTAAATGCTTAATTCACTCTTACTGTGGAGAGTGCTGATAAAGGTAATACCTTTTCTCTTCTACAGCTCTCAGTCTCATTAAAAACAATGGACAATCACAAAGTTGTCCAACCATGTTCTCTAACTACAGACAAATATAAAACATCAAGATAAATCAGGATAATTACTCTCTCCCTTACCCTTGGTTGCTGCATGGTTAGATGTTACAATACCTGCAACAACCTAAGTGCTACCCATTAGGACAGGAAGTGGTGGATGACAAAGAATATTTATGTGCCTATAAGAGCAGCAGGCTTCACTTTTTTTCACTTCATGTGCTTGCACAGACACAAGATGCTGCAGACATGCATAAAAGTACCTCCACAAATCTAGGGTTAAAGGATACAAAAAGCCCCTCTAGATGAGATCAAGTACTTTGTTAGAAAAGACATTCTACTACTCTAAAAACATCAACTTAAGTGTGCAGTTGACTAAAAGTCTGAGCTACTGAAAAAACACGTTTGTATTCTGCATAATGTGCCACAGTGAGGTTGGACTTTCTGACAATCAACAGGGGAAAAATCAGCTCTGTATTTCATACAGCTTAAGTATAAACTTGAATTTTATAAAGAGATCTCACAGAAGTTTTCTGGTTTACTGGATAACATGAGCCAATTTACAAGGGGTACAGAGGTATCCTGTTATTACTTGAAGGGCATCATTTCAGTGCTTAATTTTAGCACTGTAAAACAAATTAAATTAAATTTACAGGTTTTAGAAACCAGAAGGAAATAAAGATCACAGAGGGCAAGACAGTGAAAAGAACAAAAATGGTCAATTGGAAAATCTCTATGTACATGAAAAACTAGGAAAAAATTAAGAGATATTATGAGAAATTAATTTCACCATTATGGTTCTACCTATTTTTACATAATTAAAAAATCCACAATTACTAGAATACTAGATTCCACTCCTTACTAGTCACAAGATGATACAGATGATGCCCAGCAAGTCTCAGAACTTAGCCCAAACTTAATTCAGTCTAAATGTTTGTAGACTTTAAATCCAATTAAAATGGAAATCATTATAGCAAGGTAATTCTAACAGAGTTTTCTAGGAACAACAGAGATGATTTAACAAAGCTGGAATTTGAAATTTAAACCTCATCATCTACCATAGATTCCCTCCCATGCCCCTTGCAAAACTCAGTTTGACTTTTCTGGTTTCAGTTTTCAAATTCAACTTGATTCCAAAGGTCTGCACTGTAGAGGGGGGGCTCACTGCAGCTTAGGGCCTGACATAGCCAATCACAGGTATTAGCATTCCAGACTGGGTGACAGGTGGCATCATTTGCTTTCTCAAAATTAGAGCTCTTCCAGTGTGCAATGGCTTTTAACACCCAGCCTTTCAGCCCCACACATCACTTCAGACTCTGCCAACCTTTCACCAGGAGATAGGAAAACAGCTTTCAGTACCAGTGCTAATGGAGCTTAAGCAAATGTGAAAACCTTCAGACTACCTTCTGCTTCAGAAAAGCTGCTCAGATATCAAATGCAAGCACGTAGAGCATACAGAAAGGTGACAACAGGCACACAAGCAAAGAAAGTTATTTTTAAAAAAAAAAGATCTCAACATTCTCCTGTTGTCTCCATTTGTGTGAAGCTGATGATGGACAGCCAGCAAAATGTGACCGAGAGCAATTACAAAGTCTTCTAACAATACCTGAGATCCTTAGGTGATTTCTGATGCAGTAGAAGGGCTGAGGGAACATGGAACACAAATCCAATGGAAAGCAGGCTTCACAAAACAGCTTTTAATTAGGGTTTCTAATTAGATGCTGAAGAGAGACACAATCATCCACAATTAATTCTTCTCCTGATATGGCTTAGGGAACATCACAGTTAAGTCAGAAAAGACAGAGGTAATTTAACACTTTACCTTTCAAACCTTAATCTTCGAAGAGGCAATGGAAAAACATTCCTTACTTTCTACTCATTCACTAAAGCGTCTCCCGCTCCTGAAAACTCATCTTGCATAATACCTGCATTTTAAACAATCCAGTCTTTATGACCATAATTAGATTCATTACATCTGCTGAAAAACTAGGCAATTAGTAGTTCTAATCAACTAGCCATTAACTTGTACTTAGAAATGACTGATTTTAATAGCAGTATATTTAATAGTTTAAAGGAATCATCACATTTGTCAATTAGCCCTATCAATTTTTAATTAAATTATCTTTCCACAAGCAGAGGAAAAAAAACACAAAAACAAAAACCCAGATGTTTCATTAGGTTTATATGGAGCAGAGAATTCTTCTGACTAAAATGCAATTTTTGAGAGTGTATTGGCTAAACCAACATTTTGAGGTGTAAATGTTGATACATGAGCTACAGATAGAAAAAAGTTGTACAGGTCTTTGGACAAATGTCTTCTCTAAGGAGGTTTTTGTGGTCTTGCTAATCAGGAAAAAATAGATTTCATCAGAAAAAAAAAAAAAACAGACATTGTTGAAGACTACAGAGGACTTAGAGAATACATCTATGAATCATAGAGGGAGAAGGTGTTAATACCCAAAGAGGTTATTTACTCAGCATATCTCATTACAGTGAACACAAAGCAGTCAGTCAGTGCATGTGATGTAGAATCTGTACAATAGCCCTCATTTTAACAAATAAATTGCACATCTTATAAGCAAAGCCATCAGGATTTGAAGCACTTTCAGGTATTGTAGACTCAGGAGGATGAAAGTAAAGACTTGGCACTCTGAAGCTAACACATGCAGAATGTGATTAGTCTTCCCTGTATCGTTTACTAAACCTGCTAATTAATCTGGAGGGCCTCACACAGGCATCAAATACACAGACTAACTGATATGGAAAGCAGTCCATTTACTTCTCTATTATACCTAAACAGGTGCAGAAATAAAAAGAAAAAAAGTCCACTTCTCATTAGCTCATACATTCTTTTCCAATCCCAAATGTTAAATCTCAGTAAATTGTGACACTTCAGAGGTGCACCATGGAAATGGACTCAGGTCTGAAGGATATTTCAGCACATAAAAAAAAAATTCCCCTTGTCTAGAACAATTCACTTTGTGACTTGAAAAATTCCCTTGTGAGCTCAAAAAGACATGTCAAGCCAAAAGCACTGGCAAGATAAAGATGTCTCCTTTTAGGCAGCAGCCTGCACTTAAAATCCAAAACCATCTTTCACACTAAAGACTTTGCTAATGACCATCTCATCAATAATATCTGAACAGATATCTGAACAGCCCCCACTTGCTACTCAAAGAACAACATTACTACAATAACCTGACAGAGCTTGATGTATGAGATCCCTTCAAGGAAGACCTGAGTCTATTCCTCTGTACACAGATTTTATCAACAATTTAAAAACACAAATAAGATAGTCAGACCTATTTAAGAAAACAAGGAAGTATGACTGACGTTAGTTTGAACAGTGATTTGTGATATAGAGGCTGGTAGCACTTCACTTATTGTCTTCAGGACAAAAGAACCTGCAGAGGTAATTGAAGGGATCCAGCCAAGATTATAAAGGGGCATAGAAGGGCATTGTTGCATCAACTACTCAAGAATTCAGAGGTGATCAAGTACTCTGCAGCCTTATCCATTTTATATTTAGTTTCAAGCTTACGACTACGTGATCCTAGATGCCACTGAAAGACACATATCATGTGAACTTCAAGGAAAGGGTGATCACACAGGAATCAGAACTGTCTGCCCAGTTCAAGAAACCAGAACAGGCTGTGCAGGAATGTGGTGGAATCACCACCATCCCTAGAAGTGTTAAAAAAAATGTGTGAATGTGGCACCTGGGGACATGGGTTCGTGGTGAACACAGCAGTGTTAGGTTAACAGCTGGTCTCAGAGGTCTCTTCCAACCTTAACTGTTCTATGATTTATGCTGTACTCTTACTTCACCTTATAGAGAGCACAAAGAGAGTGAACCTGTTACCAGCAAGACTTGTGGAGATTTCCCATTCCCTCTTCATCTATGGTTCACACTTAGCCCACAACAGCAAAGTCTGAGCTTCCCAATTTCCTGAATTCTGGCAGCTTTCTTCTTCCACTTCTCACTACCTTTGCTCAGCAAGAGATTTTTGAGAACATCAGCAAGGAGTTCTGCTTTGCCCCTAGCTATTAAACACAAAGTTTTAGTATAGCTTGTAAGTAATGAGAAACCACTGCAGGGAAAAA
>VWYO01024700.1:97427-177933 GCA_013400275.1 Rhadina sibilatrix
AACCCTTCAGTTGGATTACCAGCTACAAGAATAACTGCAGTGTTTCCAGCCAACAATCCATCCAGCACAGTGACCTTTTAACACAGGTAGATGCCTAAAAATAGAGTAAGAAAGGGAGGGATATGCTTATCCTATCACACTCCCAAAACTCACATTATTTTAGGCTGAGAGGATTTCTTTAACCTAATTTTATATACTTGAAACCCATCACTTCATCCTTCTTCCAAGTACCTTACCCAATCAGTCTCCCACTGAGTCCACAGAAGCTTCTCAGGCACACAGTGGCAAACACAGTGTCAAGGGAAATATCACCTTTCTCTGCTCAGAGCAAGGCTGAAGACAGCCCCAGCCTTAACAGCAGGTGCTCACAATCAAAGGGCATTCCCCATCACATAACCTGTGCCTGCCAGGCAGAAAGAACACTTCCCACTGAAAAAGTCAAACCCTGGCAATTCTACCTGCCACGAGTGGATTCCGCTCCCAGCGGAATCTGCAGAGAATTCATCTCTCAAGCTGTGCTTTTTTTTGAAGCTTCTGAAAAGCTGTTCCACAGAAATTACAAAAGACTCCCGACAACAGGGACCTCTCGCTAACTCTCAGCATTTCATTCTAGAAATCATAAGAATTTAAGGAGCTACAAGACCACAGTTTTGTCTTCTAACATCATGAACTACACTTCCTCTGAAACGGCTAAATATTTTGCCAAAATGAAAAAGATTCAAAGCAGATACTTGGCATAAGAGGTTACAGCCCACCCTGCTAACATTTAGAAAAGTAATATGCAATTTTATAACAAGAACCAGTTCTTTAAAGAGCCAGACACAATTAAATATAAATGTCATGGCTTGTATAAGCTATAAAGCACTGAGAAAGTACCAGTTCCCAAACTGTTTCATTTGCTGAAGGAAGCAAACTCAGCAGTAAGAAGTGAACCAATTACACTGCCTAGAATTAGTGATGAATAATTTTATGACAGCTACTACTGGCACCAAGATATAAATTTCATTGCCTGCAGAGACTGAGTTCAAGAGAACTAACTCATGAAATGAAAGACAAGATTAAATTGGCAACAAATGTGCCCTACAGAGGCAATTTCTATATTTTAAAAAGGTAACATCTGAAAACTCCTTTTCCCACCCCCCACAAGAATCTGTCCCATATTCCAAGAAAGCCACTGGACTAGCCTGTCTGGGTTGGTTTTAAAACAGCAGTGAGGACATGGTAATTTAATTTTACTTCAGTAATGTTAACTTCAGCTATTTTAACACTATTTAGTCAGTTCTGGTCTATCACATTTAAAAATACTTTTTTATTTGCAAATCTACATAACTGGCAGAAAGTATTTACATACATACTTTGTGATCCTCTACAGCACAATTCCTGAAAATTAAACAGGAACATATTTTGGTATGTTCACAGCCAGCGCAGATACAAACAGGGCCTCCTGATCCATCACTGGAAACCCTCCCACAGACCCCCTGCAACCAAGGCTGTTACTTGTTTAGAAACAGCATAATGAAAACAAGCAGGGCTAGGCTTGGATAGAACTGAATTCTCCTGACAACACTGATTTCGACAGACAGACAAGGAGATGGCAAAAGGCAAAACTGCAACACAGCTTATGGTAAGTGTTGTATTGATCTCACTGAGGCTGCTTGTATGAGCACGTGCAGGGCTGTTTATACAACCTGCACTAATAAATCAGGGCTTAAAGCACTTCCCTGTACTTGTGCTGAAGCACTGCTCAGAGACACTGCAGCAAACTAAAGCACTCGCTAAAAACAAAAAGAAAGGAATCCCCAACTAAGTACGTGCAGGTTAACTATCAAATTTCAGCAGCATTATTCTAAATGTACCTACTCTAAATGTACATTAAAATATAATTAAATGCAATTAATTCTACTTTAGAGATTGCCCTAGCACCAGGAAAGAACACTTTTAAATTTGATGTGCAGCAATTGATGCACTGTGCCATTCACATTTCATAAGGGTTTTTACATGGCCAGAATTTAAAACACAACAACCCATTCTGTGCTGTGCCTTTCAGAGGCACAAAACAGCCTAGAAAAAAAGGAACTGCAAGCAACAGAGTACTTAACATCACATTCAGCAGTAACTTATCATCATGGTGCTGGGCAGTACACATGTTAACTCACTCATATATCTAGTAACTAGAACAGATAATGCAGTAGCTATATCAGCCATAGCAGCCAAAATGTATATAGTCCTGAACTAAATTAGAGCTTTCTAGCTCTAATATCTGACCTGGCATACCATAAAAATATTTATTTAAAAGTATACCAAGACATGAGCAAAATTTTACTCCTATTAAGAGCTTTTACATTCAAAAAAAAGCCCCACTTTTTTACATACATTACACATACAATACACATACATTTTGTGTATGATCATTACACAAAATATTAAAGGTTACCTGACAGCCTAAGTTGCTCCAGCTTTGTATTTAAGGTACAAATCACTTCTATCAGCAGCACACATTACCATTCAAGTTTTCTTAACATAATATTTTTTCCTTTGCATTTTTGTATTGAAGAACAAAAATTTTCTGTCCCTCTTAAGCTAGTTTTCACATTGTTTCACCAAGCCTCACTGCAGGTTGCTCAAACCACTGGAGCCTCACCCTTGAAGGGGTGCACCACCTCTCACAAATCAGGCTGTATTAAATGAAATAAATTCCATCAGAATTCAAACCAGACATTTGGGAAAGTTTGCCAAAGACTATACAAGACATTTGCAAAAAACCACAAAATTCAGAATAACATTTAAATCACTTGAACATCACAAAACTATTTTTATACTACAGATTGACTGACACCTCGTGGAATTTATCTTCTTTTGATTTTGTCTCAAAAATTATTTTTGAAAATAGCCCCGTAGGAAAGCAAACATTAGAACTGTACCTACACAGCATGACAAATGTTTCTTACGACAAAGATGCCTCAAATAAACAAAAATAGGTCACCATCAGCTTGACTGAAATATCCTTTTTCTAAAATCAAGCATACAGCAAGATGGAATGCCTCTCGTTAAGGATAACTATGCTGGCAGCACCAAGGCACAGTTTAGACAACCTTCTTCTCCCACCTAGTGGCAAGAAGCATAAAGAACAAGGTCCTTGGGAGTACAAACGTAAGATGTTTTCACACACCAACTCTAAAGAGATTCACTGACATCATAAGGAAGATTGAGCCAGGTACAATTCTGGTTCTCACATTTAAGTTCACAAGTAATGAACCTATCATCACTGTCATGCAGAACAGAGTTTGTCATTTTCCTCCTGTCATCTAAAAAAGGAGACACAGTTCAGCAAAGACAGACTACCACTGGCCCCCAGTACTTACAGTTCAGACACTTAAAGCTCAGAAACACAAGTGAACCAAACAATGGCAGCATGGAGTAGCACGGGCCTTGAATAAAGTCTATATGAGAATTTCCTGGAGCACCTAGCATTGCATTTTGTACTGCAAAGACAATGGTTTTTCTTTAAATTACTTACTTAGGGAAAGTAATCTATTTCCCTCCAAGTCCATCATTTACATCCAAAGTCAAATCTGAAGCAGTCAGTTTGAAGAAGGAATAAACATGAGATGAACAGAAAATTTTATTTACTATTTATTTATACTTTACATATAAAGTATCATTCTTCATATGAAAACCACCTTTGTGAAAAAAGCAGTACACCCATTTTGAATCTCTGCAGACACTTATTTGATAAAGTTCTCAAAATAAAGTCTAAAAATTTTAAAAAATGTCATTTTGGTTTTGACTAAAATTTTCAAAGCAGCTTTGAGACATCAATGTCTAGATGATACTTTAATCAACGTTTATTCCATCATTCAATATTTCAGACTGATGTCACTCTTTAGAAAACTGTACATGGATGGAAGGTAGAAAAGCAGCCATACAACTGAATGTACAATACTTACAATTTTCAACAGATGGCACTTTACAGCAAGGAACCTATATTGTCTAACTGAAACAGAGCAAAACCAGTTGGATGGCTGAGTGCACAGACAGGCCAAAGTCTGCCACAGAAAAAGCCTAATACCTTCAAATTTGAAAGCACAGTTCTGTAAAACTGGAAGTACAAAGAGGGAATCTAAAGCTAAACAAAAACTGTGAACTAACATTCTATCTCAGATATTAACCACGCTGAGATGTTCTTCACAAAGGTGGGATATTCCCACCACCTTTGCCTCTCAGGCAGCACTTACAGCTAGAGTTAAGCTGAAAAACAGCAAAGAAAACAGGACCATCAGAATGTGTTTGTTACTGCACACCATCAAGGATCTGGTTAGCAGGCAAGCTTCTCATTTCCTAAGCTAATTTATATAAGATTAAACCAGCAGCCACAATCAAACAGCAACTGCTGTGCTAGACAAAAAAAAAAAAAAACTGGTGAAAAAAAAAAAAAAAAAAAAAAAAAAAAAAAAAAAAAAAAAAAAAAAAAAAAAAAGAACATATGATTTGTACATCTTATAAGGGTTTACAGATAAGATGCTGCCACCTAAAAACAGTCACTATTGTTAAAATGACTCATGCCCATACATAGAAAAATAGAGTATCTCAGCCCTCAGTGGCATGCAAAAAAGAAAATCTCAGACATAAGAGATGAATTCTTGAAGTGATGTGACAAGTCTTAGAAAAAACACCCACTTTTGCATGTATGCAACAATACCAAAAGATTTTACTAAGCATGATTTGTCCCAGAAACTTCATATGAAATACATAGAACCTTTTGTAAATCTACCCTTTGTACCTAAATACCATTAGAAGCTCCACACAGAAGTCTGTGAGACAGAGTAAGTTCTCCCTTCAGCATTAAGCAAGGGAAAATTTCTGGCACAGGAGCATACAGGAAAAGGCTGTAAAAAGTGTTATACCTCTTTGCAGGGCAAGTATTGAGCCTCCAAAATCCTTGATAGCTACATTCTTCTCTGTTCCTGAACGAGGCATTCTTCCTCCTGATTGTAAGCAAAAAATCTAGGCACATAAGCATCTCATTCAGCAGCCAACAAACAAACAAGCAGCAGGGAAAATACAGAAATGCAGCAACTACTGGAAACCAAAAGATTTCAATTGGTATTGGTCTTGTCAGACTTCAGAGCTCTCACCAAAACACAGCTGCAATTTTAGCACATTTCTCCTCCTTCACTGGTAGCAGCAGATTCATCTCTTGCACAGATGAATAACTCCATACCCAGATGGACTGAAACACAAGCCATTCATACATTTAGAATCAACAGATCCACATGCTTTGCAGTGGATTTTCAAGTGGATCCACGATTTTGGCGTCGAGGAAAGCCTTGATAATCCAGTATCTACCACCTCTGCTCAGAATGAGGATGTTGATTCCATACAGCTTCAGTCAACTTCAACATTATAAAAATTTATGCCTCAATCCATTCACTTAGTGAGAGATTTCCATAGATCTGATTCAGGCTGCTTCCAGTCTTCTCCTGTTAGTTCTTTCAGGTTCAAGTCTTTGAAAAACTCCAAACGATGGCTGCAAAAAAAAAAAAGTTAAATAAATGAAGTCCTAACTTTTGTAGCAATCTGTAAGAGCAAAGATAGGCTGAGAGTAATGAAAGCAGCAAGGAACAGTCTCTCCACTAATTTCATCTGCTACCAACATCTGAAAAAGGGGATTTTTTTTTAAAGGGGTACTACAGAAAGAACTCCTTCCTAAAATGTATTACAGCCATTATTCAGTTTAATACAGAGAAATAAAAATATCCATTTGTCATGGAACACTGATAATGTGTTTTATTAGCAATAGCTCAGAATTGTTTAGAATACACAGTTGCAGCAGCTAAACTTTTCATAAATAAAGGCAATAAAGGGTAATTTATCTAAAATTTACCCTACCTCACCATCACTGTATGCTGTGTGACAAGTTTTTTAAGAACTATAGAGTGTCCTCTAGAGCTGGTTCCTTTATACAAAATGCTCAGGAGTAACAGGTTTTATCAGATCATCTCAGCCCCACAGCCAAAGAAAATGAACAGGCCCAAAGCACAATTTAAAAATCCAAGTTCTCTGGTGTTTTTTTCTATTGATACTAGGTATCCTTTAATTATATTTTTTTAGTTTAGTCTGCCTTTTCAATTTTTTCCATAGCATGGAACCATCTGTAAAAGGTTTTAGAACAGTAGGGGAGGAGCAGAACAGATTTACTGGAAACATACCTGGTGAAATTATCCCTAAATGGCACTTCAGGAAGAGCTGCAGTCAAGGAGAAAAAGTAGAACAACCTCCCCATGATTTAGATGAGGGAGGTGATAAAAGCAGATACCAATGGCACTGAATGCATAGTTTTCTATGCACCTATCGTGGAAACCAAGCACTAATTACAGTGCCACAGTGCTTTTACACAAAGTACAGCACCAGTGCACCCAGAGCTAAGTACTACAATAAAAATACTAGGGACACTCAACCCAAAAACCAGATTCAGCTTTTTTAAGTACTCCAACTACAGCGCAAGCCTATTACAGAAGAGCTCATTTTAGGCTTACAAATCTGGCTCCTGTCCTTCCTGCAGTTCGTGTGGAGGCACAGGATAAAGTGCTTCGTATTTTCTCTCTTCTCCCGAGCCATGAATTGCAAACGCATTGAACTTGTCCACACGTGGTGGAAAATAACTCCAAGGAAGAAGAGCTTTACCCTCCCATTTGGTTTTCATTCTGGTCACCTCAAACTCCAAAGGAAGTCCTTCCTGTTAAAGGAAGGGGAAAAAAAACAAACACGTATTGACCATCTTCTGATGAGAAAGTAGGTAAATAAAAATCATTAAAAATGTACTTGACCACTTACTTTCCATGCTTTTCTTCTGCCAGAAAGCAGCAGCAGTAAGTACTGCCCATGGCTGTGAAAGAATCAGAGCACAGGTTTCCTAAAACCATGTCAAGTTATTAGTGCATTACATCACCACAAATATGATCATTTGCCCATATTGAAACTATTTCAGTGTCTGGTCTCCCTCATACATGCATCTCACAAGCATTAGAACTGCAAGTGGAAATTAACTTTTGGGACATTTTTAGGGCTGTACTTACGGACAAAGCTCAACTTCTAAATACTGCTCAGTTCTGTCACTCAGAAAGAATGCTTCTACAACTGAAAAAACAAACAGGCCCCCCAAGCTGTCAGTATTTTATATTAACTATATAGTTATATCCTGAGATCTTCATATCCCACTAACAGAACTCAATTTTCATGGGTTTTGGCCAGTGCCATGCCAGAGCTTGACTTGCTACTGACATGTACACAGTAACTATAACACAAACATTCAAAATGTTGTGCCACAATTCCAACTTCAGGAGCTCTTATTTTTAATTGCTATGATCACAAAGCCCTTTATAAAGCACTGCACTAACTTTATTAGCTTTACCAATTCCAGTTTTGAAAACACTCACCTTGATGCAGCAGGAAAATAAGGGAAAGAGGATTGGTCATACATTCAGAGCAAGGCACACACCTCAGAACTAAAACTGCTAAATTTCAGAAATAATAGACAAGCATTTAACTCTTAAATGGTTTTTCCCTGTAGATGGATATTTTGGACAGGGGATTACTGTTCCAGGTGTATTTGGAAGCCACACATTACATTTAAATCATGTTTCAGGAACACAAAGTAGAACTTCAATGGTGTTTCATGGCAGCAGCCTTCTTGTTAGAGGGTAGAAGTGAGCTGAGACACAGACTCCTTGTTTATCACAGCATGAAATGGGCCATGGTTTAGTCCTCTTAACATCTCAGCCACCCTGACTCCAACCATTCACTGACCCTGCCTGCAGCAGCTCCTGCTGTAGGTTTCCCTTGCAGCCTCTGACTGCTGGTTATTGCCTGCTGAACTCTGCCTGCAGGGATCAGTTTGCAGGCTCTGACTGCAGCTTTTACCCAGCCAGACTGTGACTGCAGGTTCCAACAACAGCTCTGACTGCACACCCAGACTGACCTCAGAGCAGGGATTCTCTCTCCTGTTTTGCCCAGTCCTTCTGGATCATTCCTTCACTATCTCCTTCCTCAGGATCATGCTCCCTCCTCCAGTTCTTCCCCCTGAGCACCCAACCCACTGCTTTTATCACATTTACCTTTATTAGTCACAGCTGTGACCCATTAAGGGCCAGCCTGGTCCTCTTCTTTGGTAATTGGTACAGCTGTGACTTATCAGGGGCCAGGCCACCTGTAATCCTTTCTTCTACACCTACAGTGATTCTCATGTAAAACTACAATGGTGCTTCTCACAGCAGCAACATTATTAGAAAACTTTTGTTGGAATTCTGATACGACTGATATCTTTATTTATTTTTACTTAGGTGCATTTATTACAATAACATCAAGGAGGTGCTAATACTATTTTAGTAGAGCTTGAATCAGAACAGCTCAATAATCCAGGAAGTAAAGAACTGCTGGAAATAGTCAATTCTTGCATTACTCAAAGCAATGGGTAAAAGTGACAGGATGGACAGGAAAGGAGAAAATACCCAGCACTACTATGAGAATTTCCCCCATTCTATTTGGGTACAATTTTGAACTGCATTTCATGAGCTGTAATTTCTGTGTTTCACACCTTCCTATTCCTCAAAGGAATTTTGGAAAAACGATTAAAACACTTTACTTTTTAAAGCAAAACAGAATCTATCTTTGGGATTTCTCTTTTTGTTCTGCAAGGGCATTTAAATATACATACACCACAAAGTTATTTTAATATTCAAATATCTACTTATGAACTCTGACACTTCACAAGTTATATCAGTAACCCAAAAACTAAGTTTGAGTGTGTGTACTATTGACAGGATCAGGAATTCAACTTCAAAATTATTGAAATCAACTCAGACCACCGAACTCTAGTTTTAAGGTTTTTAAAAAAAAACAAAACAACCATCACAGATGCTTTAAAAAAGACCAGGCATGTCAAATACAGAGAAACATCAGTATCTACAGAAATCAGATATATTTACAGGAGAAGAGTTGCACTTACCCTCATGGTCCCACAGCCCACCAAAAGGTTTCCCTGGCTCTCCGGGTGGTGCTGGAGGGTCATTAAAGAACGGAGCACGAACTTCCATCAGCAGTCCTGCATTATCCGGCCTCAGCCCAATTGTAACCGGCTCATGGCTCACAGGCAAACCATCCCACGTGTGTTTAATTCTAAATTCCATCTTCAGATACTATACAAATGAAAAAGCAAAGTTCTGTCAAAGAAGATCTCAGATACCCGCTCCGAACGAATTGCTGTTTGGTTGCCCAGGAAAAAAAAAAAACCCACACTGTTTGGTATAAAGTCAATTATCAAATAATGTTTTTAGACATCAGAACTGAAATAAATTAGCTTCGGAAAAAAACTAAATGAACAGTTACATAAATGCTGTTTCTCATAATTTTTGTACCTGCAGGGTTACAAATGACTCTGAAGTCTTACTAAGCTTAAGGCTTTTCAAACATACATCTAAATAAGTACCTACCAACACCACCAGAAATATTTATCAGGAGAGCAGATAAACAAAACAGCCTCCACTACATGAACTTATGAGGATTTGGCAGCATCAGAAAAAACAGACTGAAGGGAAACCCTTTAATGTCTGAGACACAAGAAAATGAAGCAACGAGCTAAAGCTTTCATTTGCAGTAATTCCAAATTAGCCGTTCCTTCAACACTTCCAGGGACAGTGACTCCACCAACTCCCTGAGCAGTTCGTTCCAAAGTCTAATCCCCCCTTCTATAAAGAAACTACTCCAAAAGTCTAGGCTGACCCTGCCCTGCTGCAGCCTCAGGCTGTGTCCCCTCCTCCTGTCGCCGGTTCCCTGGGAGAAGTGCCCGATCTCCGCCTGGCTACAGCCTCCGACGGGCAGCAGCTCCCAGCGGGCTCCGCACCGCTCCCGCTTCCCGCTCCGCTACTCCGGCCACAAACTCATTTTTCTTTTCCTGAGGAGACTTTTAAACGCCTCAGCGCCTATCTTTGAGCCATAACCCCCTCAGGGAAAGTTTAACGAGGGATTTCCTATCAGGGATTCCCCCTCCGCCTCAGCGCCGCGCCATGCCCGCTCCCCACGTGACGGGGGCGGCGCTGAGGGCGGCCGGGCCCGGCGCTGAGGGCGGGCGGCAGCGGCCGGGCCCGCCCCGGCTCTCGGCGCTTCTGGGGCTTCACCGCGGGACCTCGGAGGCCGCCGTGGCTTCGCCGGCACCGGGGCTGCGTCTTTCCCGAGCGGCGGTGCCGGCACTGGGCTGAGGGAGGGGAGCGGAGGGCCGGCGCTCCCCGCTGCGCCCGCCCCAGGGCAGCGGCGGGTGAGGGGAGCGCGTCCCGCCCCGGCGCCTGCGAGCTCCCGCCGCCTCCTTCCGTTTCCCTTCCCTCCCCTCCAGCGGCCGGACAAGCGGCTTTCCGCCCGGGGCTTCGTGGAGTTTGCTCGGGGAAAGCTGGGAGCAAAGCACAGCCAGGTAAGTGGTGGTAGTGAGGGTAGAGGTGAGGGTTTATATTCTGTAGCTCAGCCAGTGTTCGCTGCAGTGAGCAACAGCATGGGTAGTACTTTCAGTTAGTGATAAAAGAAACAGTAATTAAAAGCTGCTAAATGAGGTAATGGCCAAGAAACACGTGCGGTTTTGTGTGAATGCCTCTCTGGTTATGAAACCACGGCGTTTCCTATGTTTTGCTTGCGCTTGAAAGTTCTCTTGCCAGTTATTCGTGAAATTTGCTTGACGGATTAAAGTCGGTATTTTTAATTACGTGTTACTTGATGGATTTAATATATAGCTTATTATGATTGAATCAGAGTACATCTCAATTGTTCCCCAACGAAATAACTGGGCAAACAAAGTTTACTTTTGCTGAGTTTGCATTCCTGTGAGCTGGAGATGGGGTAGGAGCGTTGTCCCAAGGACTGTCACCAATTACGCTGTCACTGTAATTAGTGTTGCAGGAAAACTCGGCAGCGAAGCCAAGGCCGGCTACAACTGGGCAGTACAAATTTTAACTCGCTCATGAATCTAATAACTAGAACAGGCTGGGTCACGGTGCGTGCAGTGTCCGCAGCTGCACATCACTCACAGCTCTGAATTTCTCCGGGTACCAACTTCGTTGTGGTGGCTTTGGGCGGCCAGAGGTGAAAAACCAACTTCTGATTCCAAGGATTTCAGTAGGAAAAAGCTTCTGTCTGAGATAATACAGTCATTCTGGTTCAAAAATCTGTATCGTTCTGGAGCTTTGCAAGAGTATTTAGTATGCTGTGACATGAGCAAAATATGTTTTTTCAAGTACTGTAATGTTGCTTTTTCATGTTTTTCTTTTGGCTGTAGCTTATTTAATATGTCTTTAGAATCTAAGTAGAACTCAGACTACTAAATTCACTGTGAAATAGTGAATTGCCTTTCCTATCAAAGAATTTAATCCTTTTTAAAAAAAAAATATTTATACATTTTTTCACAGGTGCTAAAAGACAGATTTGAAGTTGGCATCTATGCCAGCTGAGCCCTAAGTAGTTTTAGGCCTACTCTGAGCCTGATGTTTCTCTTGCTTTACAAATGTGAAATCAAAGTTCTAAAACACTGAATGTGTGTAATACATCTGAAAAGAGATTCCCTAAGCACTAGAGAGTCCTCTTTATGTAGACAGAGGCCTGTGTTACAGCCGTGATTCTTAAACGTGGTGTTTTTCAGATCAGAGGCTAAAAATGGCACTTGGACACTATGAAACCAATGAGGTCCTGAGAAATACTGCTGAGCAGGTATGTGAACTCAGGGATGGGAGTAGTAAGAATTTTTTTGATGATGTTTTGTGATAAACAACTTTCCAAATATGGACACTTCAGCTTGCTTTAGTGTTGTCTGGCCTTGTTTTGGTTTGGGTCCATCATACAATGCAGCACCAGCAGAAAAAAACTGTCCTGACAGGGAACTATGTTATTTTTTGTGCATTTCTAAATGCTTTGTCCTTGAAAGAGCACTTGATTTGTAATTTAGTACACTTCTTCACTTTTACAGACTTCCCTTTCTTAAGAGATTGCTCTCATGTTGAGGTAACTTTCTGTGCTGTTTACCATAAGACTGTCTGAAGGCTTGTGTAGAAGCTAGGGCTTCAGCACTTTCCTGATGCTGAGATGCATGGAAATGAACCAAGCATTTACACAAACCTATGATTGTTCTTTTAAGATTGAGTTGATTTTCCCTCAGATGTAATTATGCTTAAATCAGAGCATCTCCAGGAAAAAAAAAAACATCATATTGAGCCAGCACTCAAGGATTTTTTTAACATATTCCTGAAGGTGATTCTGTGGCATATTGTGTACAGATTGCAGTACAGAGAGTTTTGTGTTTCATAGGAAAGTTTGAAACCACATACATTTATGTGCAATTACTAATGAGTAAATTATTATTCCATTACAGGAACCTGCCCTTGGTGGTGATGGCACATCAGGATCCAAGATGATGGACCAAAGGTAACTGATTCCAGGTGATAAGTGGGAATACTGCAGTTTGTTTGAAGGAAATTGTCATGTGCTCATAGGAGTGTAAATATCCAGGTGAATTGGGTCTTGTGTACACGTGTTGTCTGTAGAGCTGTTACAGTAAAAGTTGTTCTTAGGTGGTATTGTGTTTGTTCAGTAAATTAAATTACTGACCTTGCTTCCACAAGCTGTAAAGTAAAGGATGAGAGATGAATGAAGGAATTCTCTAGTCTAAGTTTTGAGAGAATAAACAGGAGTTCTTGTAAGACTGTACTGATCTAGGTAACACAGGTAACTGCTGTCTGTTGAGATTGGGGGATGTTTTTAAAAATGGGGTTTTTGACACTCTTCAACTAACAGTTGTCTGTCAGTAAATGGTTTCATGATCATTGTAATTCCCTCTTAGAGGAATAACCTAGCTTTTCTTGTTGGCTTTTAATATAGAATTTTCAGGGAATTGCTGTCAGCTATGAAAATATTAGGAGGGGAAAAGTATAGAAGGAGAGCTACAGTGCTCTGCATTGTTTTGTAGGCCACTCTACTGCTGTATGTGAAAGCAGCAATGAAGTCTATTTTAGTATTTAGGATTCTGTGTGAATCGATGAAATACTAATTAATGGTCATTTATTATGTCCCATTTTATGTTCTATTTCTGTTATATAGGGCCCTTGCTGGTAATGATCATTATTTTAAAATGTGATTAAATTTGATTCTGGGGATTCAACGTCAAGCTTGGAACTCCAGAAAAGTGATTGTCCTGATCTGGCTTCTAGATTAAGAATTCTTTAAAACTAGTTAATTATCAGAGCATTTCAGCATTTACAAAACTCATTCTGAGCATGCTTTTCAACTTCTTAGCTTGTCAGCTCTAGTCACAGAGTATGGTGAACGTGTGGAGGAGATGAAACAACAGCTGCAGCTTTATCAGGTATGGGCATTCCCAGCATTTCAGATCTTCATTTAGTGGTGTGAGTATGTAGGGCACTGGTTTTTGTCGTGCTTCACAAGGCTGCTGGACTGCAGGCTGCCTCAAGGGGATGAATGGAGAGCTTTTTGAGAAAGGGTTGGGAGAGTGTCCAAATTGCAACACTGTAATCCTGGGGGTTGAGGTGGAAGGGAACCATCTTCCTTTCAGCCACAGCGAATGAAACTTTTTAATGCTTTACGGCATGACTGAAACCAAAGTGAGATTAAAACTTGCGGCATAGAAACCAATTTTTGTGATCTTTGTGCAGAAGTTACATGCTGGTTTTGGTTTAATGCACTTAATTTGTTTGATCTCTCCATCATAAAGATTTTGCAAATAGTCTGCAAGCTTGATCAATTTCAGAAGGCAACAGGAGCAGTAGGGCTTCCTTGCACTAATAAACAAACCAGCCGGTTTGATTCGTATAACAGGAGTTCTCCTCAGTTAATTCCTAAACTTCCATCAAATGCTTACAGCATAAAAGATGAGTTATCTGCTCCACCCCTAAAAGAACTTGAGTTAATTAAAAATCAATCTGTAAGAGCCATAAGAATTTCAAAAGGTTAAGTTTTATGTCCGTAATAACTTCCAAATGCAGAGGTGTAACAGGACTTGGCAGCTGTTAAATTCAAGTGGCATCCTGTGACTTGCCTTAAAAAAAGCAATTGACTTCCATTCACTGTGCTGTGCTGAATTAAATTGTCCATCTTTCACGGTGTCAGTCAGAAATACAGGATGACAGTGTTACAGAGTCTGTGGAACTCAGATGAGCACTTACTCTTGCATGTCTTTGTGTCAGGCACAAATGGGTGAGATGGCGCTAAAACTGGAAGAAGTCACCAAGGAAAATGAAAGGTAAGTAATTGCACTGCCACGTTGCCACTACTGTTTCTCATGGTTTCTAAACATTAAACATTCTTTTTTTCTAGGACCTTGAAATCTTTGAAATCTTCTACTAAGTAAATTCAGGATCCTAATGTTAGAGTCTTTAAGTGCTTAATACAGATTACAGCAGCAGGTACAGGAGGTTTTACCGTGTCACTAAAAGAATTAGAAATGAAACAATTTCAAACTGTCCATTATTTTGAATACAGAGCATAACTTAATAGGTTTAAATTTGACTTGGAAGGATGTAGTATGTAAAGGTGGAAGATACAATATATTTCAGTTGTTAAAAAAAATCCCTTTTAAAGAAATACCTTGCTGAACTTAGTTCTTTGAATTTCAGGCTGCATGCAGAGTTGAAAGAGCCTCTTGAGAAGCAACTGGAAGCTCTTCCTTTCGTGCATCTGGAAACTGATATTCCTGCAGATGAAGGCATAGTGAGAACCCTTCAAGAACAGCTACAGCTGGAAAAACAAGTGTGTGAGATTAAACATTTATATTGTTTTATTTCTCCTGTTGTGCCTTGGCAGATTGGGGGAGGCTGTTTTATTTCTTGATTCAGGAATCATTTGGTCAGAGTTCCGTGAGGCTGTTTTGAGCCCCTCTTGAACTTAAAGACTTGAAGGAACTCCTTGCCTAGACTCATAAAATAAATTCTTAATATGTGTCAGTAATTTTACCTAGTTGACTCAATCTGTATGTTGAATTCGTGATCAGCAACTCCATTTAATTTTTTTTTGAATTAAAGCTTTTTGTAGTAACTTGTCATTTTAATCAAAAGTATTGTAATGTGAAATGAGGAGGGAGGTGTGGGATATAGAAAATAATATCTAAATCTGAAAATACAAGCAAATTTTGTTCAGGTTATTACAGTATATCAATTGTTGTTTATGATTGAGTTGAATTTGACAGCTGAATTGTGGTATTTGAATAGTATCTATACTGTAGGCCTCCCTTAAAGACCTGTAAAAGTTTGAGCTCTTAAAAAAAAAAGGCAAAAAACTGGAAGTGGAATTTGAACTTCCAAGCATCTGTGTTTTTGCACTTGAATTCAAATTTTAAAAAATATGTGCAGAGATAAGTATAGGTGATGGATTTCTTCAAAATAGTAGTTAATACCTGTCATTTTAGACAATGATAGATGAAGACAAATGTGCCATAATAGAATATTGTTCTGTAAATTAGGAAAAAGACCAAGCAGTTGAGCGCTGGCAGATGCTGTCATGGGAGCACGATCGACTTCAGCAGCAGTACCAGGAGCACCTGACTAAAACACACATTCTCATGACTGAAAGGAAAAAGCAGAATGTAATTTTCATTTATTTTTGTTCCTTTTTTTTTTCTGTCATTGATATATATATGTAAGCAAAATATGCATGTGCATATAAATAAGCCTGTGTTTTAATTGCATGGTTGGAAATCTTCAGGACAGTCAAATGTCTGAAAAAGTTGCTTAAGATTTTAGAATTCTGAGGTGAAAATCTTTCTTTATCTGTTCTGCTGTGTTTGAATAGCTGGAAGAGTAGCCACCGTTTCCTGCTGTTATTCAGTAAAGAAGTAAACAGGTGAAAAATCAAATTCACCAGTCTTTGGCTAATGCTAGCTTGCATTTAGCAGCCTGCTTCTCTTCTGCTGAGTGTGGGGAAGGCCTTTCAGGAAATTCTTAGAAAAGCTGTTCTGCTCTGATGAGCTATGTAAAGATGCTCAGTGTGTGAAGAACTAATAGCAACTTGATGATTTATGTACTTTGCTCCATGTATTTCTAGGAGAGAACCTACAAGTTCTTTTAATGTTTCCTCTCTATTTTCAAACACACTTGACTTACTGGCACAGCTACACATCACCTCAGAAATGGTTTTTTGCTGATTTTTGGTTTTCTATGGGATTAAGTTCACCTTGGTGATGTCATCTTTTCTGAGTAAGTGTCTGTGCAGCTGTTGTACTCTGTCAAGTTTCCTAGTTATTTCAAGGAATAGTTAAGAGGATTCTTATCTTTGTGTAGTTCCAGTTTCTGCTCCTGTTTCTTTTATTCGATTAATTCTTGTGTTGTACTGTCAGTTACTAGTCACATACACAGTAGAGTATAGAGAGTCATTGACAGCTGTTGGAGAGTTTAGGGCTTCCAGATTCCATTTTTTTTTAGTAACCAAATTTTTGGTGCCTTTTAATGCCACTGTGACAAGAACAAGGCTAAACAGCCTTTTATTCTTAAATGCTACCGATCTCCCAAAGGAAACAGCTCTCTAGTTAAATAAACTTTAATTTTAGGTTTAGCTTTCAATGAAGGAGCAGCAAACAGGTGTCAGAGGTAAACAGAAATAGGTAAGCTCAAGTAGAATTAGAATTGACAGAAGGCAAAGAGGAGAGGGGCTATCATAAGGACTGGATGTAGTAGGTAAGGGAGTGGCAGGAATAGGTTTCTAGCATATCCTTGGCCTTGAGACTGTGAGATGGCACAATTAGAAGGTACTTCAGCTCAGGGACTTCAGTTCTCTCTCTGCTCTAAAGGCACCTGGCATGCTGCACATGGTTTTTCTGAGTTATGCCAGTTCTCCTGGAACAAGAGAGTTTACATTCAGAGACTCAAGAACTTAACTGAGCTTTTTTTTTTTTTTTTTAAGGACACAAGACATCCTGTATGGCAAAGAACAAATTAAGCTGTTCATAACAGGCATTTTTTAATTAATGGATACATGTCTGCTACTTTGCTTAGCAAAAATGCTTGTAGTAGCATCACAGTCTGTGTGGCTCTTTAAAAGCACTGTCCATGTGCTTGGTGTGTGAGTTTTGGAAGGAGGCAGTTTGTCACCCAGGGAAGATTAAATAAATTGTTCAGTAGTAAATCTGATTTTGTGGGATACGAGGTCAACAGGTAAAAACCATCTAGCTGAAATCTGTGAAGACACACTGAATTTCCTGTACATGTATAAGGGTTTTTTTTTTAATGTTTTCTGTTGACTATGAAGCTTTCCAAGTATTCACTCTTTCTGACTCTCCTGATTATAAGCAACTCTGAATTCTCTTTTTAGGATCAACTGACTAGCTTTCAGCAGCTGACTCGCCAACTGCACATGGCCAAGGAGAAAATAGAGTTGGTGAGTAAAACCTTCTGAACAGTGAACTAGTAATTTATTTTCCTACTAGACCCTCAAAGTACAAAACCAAAGCAAAAAGGCTTTCACTTCTCCAGCAGCCACGAAGGAGTGATGGCTTTATTCCTGAGCTCCAAACACCAGGTCAAGGTGGTTCAGAGGTCAGCTTTTAATTCTATGTGAGCTCTTTCTTTTACACTTCAGGGGTAAGCTTACATTCAGAATCACAGTATGTGGCTAGTGTACTTCACACATTCAAAAATGTCTTCACAAAAGAAACATTTTTTTTCAGATTATGCCCTCTTGCATATGCGAGCTCTGGCAAATTTTTATCCACTCCTGTTTTGGTACTGCTGTCTTCAATGTCTTTGTCAATTTTATGCATGTTTTTCAGAGTTCTAATAACCTTCTAGTGCTTTATCCACATCCTTGGACTGCGGGACTTCTTAGTTAATAAGCTTTAGCCTAGGCCTTCCAAAATTGACAAACAGTTTGAGTAGAAACTGTCAAGTGTTTTTTTGTTGAAAAATTGAGGTGAAAGAGGGGGTGAAGGTTTTGACTGAACAGCTTTGTTTTTCATTCCTGTATGATTTTTTATTTTGAATGTTTGTTTTGAATACTGGCAGTGCAAAAAGACTCCTAACCTACTCCAACAGTCTACTTTGGTTTTTATCACTGAAATCTTTCTTCCTCACATCAGAGAAAAGTATTAAAGACAATATTTAAGATAAAGATAATACGTTTGTTTGCATTATCCAAAAAACATTTGGCACCGTCTGTTACCGAAGGCATAAAGTTGTCATGGGATAAAGCATCAAGCCCTTTTTTGAACTAACAAACTGAAGAATAGGAAGTGAGGAGACATGTTAATTAATCATGTTTTTTATTGTGGTAAGACAGCTGTGTTTCCTAGATGTGCTCAGGTTGGAATTGCTCAGCATATTTATGCATGCTCTGGAAATGAGATTCAGTTTTGATGCAAGCGTGTTCACTGCTGAGGTTAAAATATTTAGGGTAGTAAAAGCTGTAGTAAACTGCAGAAATTTGCAGAAAGATTTCATTGATTATCTGAATTCGTTTCATCTGACATTTTGTTGATATTAATGAAACAAAAATAATAAATGTGGGCAAGATGAGGTTTTTACTTAGGGTATTCTATGATGGTCTTGAAATGAACTGTTAGCACTCAGAATAGATATTTTAGAAGCAGGAAGTGCCTGAAAACAATTCTTAGCAACAATGAAAAAAGCAAGAACATTAGCAATTAATAGGAGAGAAGGGAGAAAAGGAGAATATTGTGTGTTTTGAATGCTGCCTGCCATTGTGGTCATCTTCAGTATCTCAGTGTAAGGCGTGTGTAACATGTATAACTTCTTCAATACCATAATGAAGATGTTACAAACATCTTTTTATTCCACAGACCAATCAGCAGTTCCTGAAAACTGTGACAGAACAAGATGTGGAACTAGAGCAGCTACGAAAACAACTGAGGTAAAAACCAGACAGATTAAAACAATAATAAATATCTTCTCTATAGCTTTTCCAAACCTGCTGCTGTGTCATGGGCCTTGCTTGTACTGCAGGCTAATTTCATCCTGATAGTTACAATGCCTTCAGTCACTGTCTCTGAAGTTTGTAAGACATCATTAGTGTTATGGTAGCATGTTTCCAGTTAGTGTTGTTTGGTTCAGCTTTTCCCTGAAATAGTCAACATTTGACCTTTGATTAAAAAAAAAAATAATATTCAGTATCACATCACAATTGATTCTGAAGATAGGCTTTCATTAGAATACAGTTTGCTCAAAAGCCAGTTGCATGGTTACTCATTAGAGTTCTGAAATTTGAATGTTCACCAAGTTTCCAACATTATTAATGTTTTTAATAAAATTTGTTTTCACCCCTTATCAATAAAGAACTCTAAACCATAGGTTCTGTGGAAGTTAAAGGTAAAAGAATTGTTAATTACATTCCTGAAGTATATCAAGGAAAAGGAGAAATAATATTTGTGACACAATTTATGATTATTTGTGTTTACAGCTGAAGTCTATTCAATGCCAATTTACTGTGTCTGTTCTCTCTTTGAACTAGTGATAGTTGATGTGATATTAAAATTTTATTTCCTTCAGCAGTGGATTTATGAACTGAGAGTAAAACAGGAGATTCAGTCATTATCCATTTCTGATTGCAGACACTGATTATGCTCACTTTCCTCTCAGATCAGCCTAAGGTCCTTGTACCCCTAAAAACAGTGTTTTACTCCTGAAGTTAATGGCAGCAGCCCTATCTAGTCCTAAAAAGTGCTGCAGTGTTTCTCCAAGAAGTCTGGAATATTTTCACCAGTTTCCTCTGAAACATGAAGATGCAGTCTGCATGGATTATGTAGCACATGGTGCAGGCAAATTCTAATCCTTTGGGATGTTTTTAATAGTTTTACATGATTTATGGTAATAGACTGCTAAGTCAGGAATGCAAAAGTAGATTTAAGAAAAAACGACTTGTGTGTTAGAGAATTGAGATTTAAATTGGGTTTGTATGGGCTGGATAAAACACAAATTAAGAAACTTGTCATAGCTAGGGCATGGATCTGCATTTCAGAATCTTAAAGCTCTTAACCAGAGATAATTTGCTGAGATTAGGTTAAAGATACATTGCATGGTAAGGAATAAAAGTTGTATCTTTATAATCAAATTGTTGCCTGTAAAATGCAGACCTCTGAATTCAGTCTGAATCTGAACTTGTTAAAATGCATTTTTGATACTTAAGGCATTTTGATTTTTTATGACCTTTTTATGTTTTTCTTATTTTTCCCTTCTTATACTGCCTTTTGAATTTTTATTTTGTTTTACAGCACTTCTAAAGTATTTGGCAGGAAGCAATTTAATATCTTCCTGAATTTACAGTACTTCTTGTAGGAGAAAGATTCAATGTTTGAGGTGAACTAAGGTCAAAGGTTTGGACCCACACTGAAGACCCTGTCTTTAGGAATAATGTTTTTATTGTAGTTTTTGCTTCTTAAAGAAACTGTAACAAAAATAACTTCTCCAGTTAATTGGGCTGAAATAAAGAATTTGCTGTAAAATTGCTTGGATTATGTATATTTTGCTTAAGATTTTCATGTAGGTACAGTATGCTTGACTTTTATGCCCTTAAGGCAGTATTTCTAGAAGAAATATTTGCTTGAAATCGATTGCTAGAAGTATGGACTATTTTCCAGCCTCTTTCATGACCATTGGTGCTGCAGTTTGCATGAGCTGATCTGATACATGTTTACTCTCTTTTAACTTTATGATAAAGTCAGTCATTGGTTTTTAAATTTAGCCTAATATGCAGTGTGAATAATTAATTGGGTTACACCCCAGGTGAAGGCTCTCTGTGTCTTTCTGTTCCCAAGTCAGAGGAGTGGGAGGGTTCCTTTTTTCACCAGACTCTCCTACTGAGGATGAAGAGCCACTAGTCATTAACATGATTCACTATTCCTTTTTTTCCCACAAAAACTGTTCAGATTACAGAGCACATCAGCTAAATTCTTTAGAAGTGTAGAATGATTGTTTTAATTTCTAGTCCTATTGCTTTAAAAAGTGAAATCTAATTCTGCTAAAATAGGTCTAAAAGACTTCGCTGTCTAAATATTAGTCTAGAAGACTTCTTATCTGTAACTTATACCTAAATTATTGAATCACTTGAAGTTTTTGATTGCTTAGTTCTCCTCCTTTAATCAATGCATACACCTTCCTCATAATCTGGGAAGTAATTTCCACAGGACTTTTGGAATTTGCCATTCCTCTCTCTGTGTGCCACATAAAGGGGGAAACCTCTTCCGCCCTGTAAGAACAGTATTGTGGAATTTTTCTGCTCTTTGCAGCTATTGTGGCAAAGTTTTAATTGAGCCATTTTTCCCCCTCTATAATAACTTTTTTCATTTATATACAGGCAAGCCAAAATAGATGGGCAGGTAGCAAATGCTAAGCTTGAAGAAATGATGGCATTGAAGGAGAAGCTGCATAGCCAATTGGAGAGAAAGGTATTCTAGAAAAAGGAATTATTTGTCTTGCAACTGAGTGGACAGTCATTTTCTGAATGCTGGTGTTAAATTAACTTGATGTTAATGATGTTAATTAATGATTATTTAATGTTTATTAAGCATTATTATTAATCATTAATGCTATTAATGATGTTAAGCAAGTTGTTGTCTAGCTTGTTTTATGTGAGTATATCTTTGTTTTGTTCAGGGAAACTCAGATCAGGTCTGGATAATATTTTCATTCTTTCCAGGAAGAAGACAGGATATCTGCCCAGGAGAGAGAAACAGCATCTGACAAACGCTTGCAGCAAATGCAGTCTAGTATAAAACAGTTAGAAATGAGGTAAAGAGAGCTCACTGTGTGTTACTAACAGCATACATACCAAAATCATACCCTGGCTCTACAAAAAGAGAGGGGTTGTCTGCCTTTGTATGTTTTATGGCAAACATGGTAGGAAGTAACAAAGGGATTTTTTGATGATCCCTCTGAGGCTCTCTTATCCTTTGTCATGCCTGCCAATACTGACAATCACAGTTAAACAATAAGAATTCCTGAGCTGTTGTGAAATTACCAGTGGTTTTCTTTCTCTAAAACTGGAGCTGCAACTTCATTGCCCACATCCAATTATTCCGTTTCCTCCACAGAGGAAAACTTTATTTCTTCTGGGGCTGTTCTGTTCTGGTTTAATATAGAACATTTTCAGTGATGTATCCCAGGATATCCCTGGGATTCTTCTAAGGATCTTCTGAGATTAGATGTCTGAGTTAACTCCTGTAGTTCTGCTTCTTTCTAGGATTTGATTGATCATCAAACTCAAAATACTCTGTCCAAAAGCAAGCAGAGAACAATGCAATTTGGGCAATTTATGAATAGATACTTATTAATAACTCAGTTTGAATGGATCAGTGTCCTAATTACCCATCACATTGTTAAATTTCTACTGTCTTGTAGATTGTGTGTGACAGTTCAAGGTGCTGAACGGCTGAGAACAGAAAAAGAAGCCCTGGAGGAACAGATCAGAGAGCTTCAGGCCAAGTCTGCCAGTCTAGAAAGTGAGAAGTATGATGCTGTTGCAAAAGTGCAAGATTGCATACAGCTCTTGGAGGAAGCTAACCTTTTAAAAAGTCAGGTAAGGTATTTCCTAGAAATGAGGATATTTGGGATACACAAGCCAGCTTCTTTTGTGTCTGTTGTGCTAAAATTAGTCATGCATAGAGAGCAAACTGGGATGTGAGCACACATCACTCTGACTTGGCATGTAAACTTCAGTGCATATGTTGAGTGCCTGGATAAAGGTCATCTAAATGATAACACTGTACCTAAACATGAATCTTCCAAAGTTTTTGACAAGAGCTCAGAGTTTCTTACCAAATACTGGTGTCAGAAAAAAAGGAAGGTTCTGTTGCAAATTTATAACTTGTTAAAGACAAGACATAGGAAACAGGGGAAGTGCAGAGTCATCAGCAAAGAAATCTAGACATGTGGAGAGGCCTTAAAAATAAACTTTTATATACAATGTGTGAATAAACTATCACTGAATAACATTTATGCCAAAAATACTGATATGAAAACATGGCTCAAGGAGCCAAAACAAAGCAGACAATTCTTAATTTACTGCTCTGTCTTCAACATCCTGAATTTTTCAAACTGGGAAGAAAATTCAATGAACAGAAGAAAAAAATAAAAAAATGTTCTATTAATGAATAGAATAAAAAAATGCACATTAATATACATATCTGTTAACACTTTGTGTTTTAAATTGTTTTCTCCCTCCTCTGTAGGAGATTGAGGTGGAAATTTTGCTCTGGGTTCCTGTGCTTTCTTCTGTATAATTCCATGCTCAGGCTAAATCTCCAAGTCCCGATAGAAAAAGGCATCTACTGCTGTAGATAACTCTTTGTGTGGTTCTGATTTACAGGAAATGTGCATTTAGTGCAACATGTGTTCAGTCTCAGTGTCAGCTACCCCAAAGTAAAAAGGAAAAGAAGGTGTCGTCTGAGCAGTGTGGGTTTTTCTCTTGGTGCTCTTAGTGTCCCACTGAAATATCAGTCATATTTCATTTTGTTATTTTTCTTCTAGGCACTCTTTGGGGAGAAACAAAAGGAAGAAGAGATCAAAAAACTGCAGGATGAAATGTCTCAACTTGCAGAAAATACTGCTGCAAGGATTAGAAAGGAAGTAAGTTACGATGTCTAGAAAGAATGGGAAGATTTTTGGTTTTCCTCAGAGTGAAAAGCTACTGCTGGTGCATGGTCATCATGAGCAGTTTTCTCACAAGAGTTTGGATAATAAAAGTGGCAAGGCAGCATGCTGATAGCACCATCCTCTCCAGCATTTATTGTCTGGATGTGTTCTAAACAAGAACCAGAACTGTTGGTGTCTCTGCAGGCACTGGCGTGGAGAAGGCTGCACTGTGAAGATATGAATGACACTCGTGGTATCTTCATTTGTGCGTTGTTTCTCCTAAACACCCTCAGTTAAAGTGGTGGATTGACAATAACCATAATCCAATAATGGATTGATAATAACCATTCTTCTAACATGTGTGTCATAATATGAGTTGTCAGTTATTGCAGTCACAAGTGTTTTCATGCTTTATATACATGCACCACCTATAGACTACATGTATGTATGTGTGTGTGTCAAAAAGCAAGATGGAAAAATCGTTTGTGGGGCTGATTTTGGTTTTGTTTTGGTCACAGGTTGACACTGCAAAGAAGCAATGTAACATGCAGGTTTCTCGACTAACAGAAGAGGTTTCAGCTCTTCAGATGGTATGGAGTTGATGGGTAAAAATATTTTCAGTAGCAAAACGTTTAAGACTTCCAGGTTTTGCTGATCAAATACTTCCACTAGAATTTAGGATTTTAGGTCAACCAACATGTGATTAATGAGTAATTGTGTGGGACAGTCCTCTGTTACTGTATAGCACATTACATCCTGCCTGTCTCCAGAGATGAGTTCACAGGCATTGTGACAGTGAGATCTGTGCTCTAGAAAATATTTCCCATGTGATGGCACTTGTTAAGTGTCCCTGTTTCTTTCAGAGGTACACTAAACTCAGCCTTCCATGCTTATCTAGAGTTGTGTGTGTAGAAAGGAAAGCTGATACGAAAGCTGATAAAGGATCCTAGGAGAAAGTCTGTGGATCACAGACATCATATTTCCGAATGAACCAGGAACTTGTAATAAATTATGCAGATGACCAAAAGTATTCCATGCTGATGCACCTATTTAAGCATTAAATTTGTTTTTAAAAAGTTTCATTTTATGTGTCATGGTCTGTGCATTGAACGATCTTATAGAGAAAATAATGAGCAGGTAAATATAATGAAATGCATCCATGGCAGCAGCAAGAATTACATTTACCCTGGGCAGGGTTTGGCTTCAGCATTTCTTGAATTATTATTTTGATTTATTAAACCTTATTTAAAAATGACTTTTATAAAAAGGAATGTGGAGAAAAACAGAGTCAAATTGAACGAGCCATTAGAGAAAAGAGAGCAGTGGAAGAAGAACTTGAAAAGGTAAGGCAATTGTATGTATTTTTAAATCACATTTAAGATCTCTTTACAGAAGGAAAAATACATAGATTTTCCCCATTTTTCACGTATTTCTCCCTTAATTTCTTATTTTATTTTTGAGTGGATTTTCTTAATTGTAAATTTTCATTTATTTACCTCAAGGTTGTTTGCATTCTTGTTTTTAAATCCAGAAGGTCTTTTAAAGCTGCAACACCAAACTGAAAAAGAAAGTTGTTTAAAAAGTGTAATTAGTAAAGAGAGATGTTGAACTTAATCCAAAAGAATGCTGGTGCATATTCCAGTAAATATCAATAGACAGAAAACAAAATAAATGATCAGATCTTTGTAAACTTTTCACTTTTTCAAGTGGCAGCAACAATGCTAGAAATTCAGTTTTATTTTAAACTATGGGAAAATAGGATGCAATGAGGAGTAAACTCCCATACAAGTTTGCTCTTCAGATTTACAGGGAACACAGAGATCATGAATCTGACAGTAGAAAGCTCGAGCAGCTGCATCAGAAGTATTTACTTGCAGAAGCTGCCAGAGATGACCTTCAGCGGAGTCTACAGATGACACAAAACAAACTGAAACAACTGGAAATGAAGTAAGTGATGTTACAGATGTTTACAGAAGTAAGAAGAGAAAGCAATGTACCTTAGACTATTTAATTCAGACTATTTAAACTGTTCAGTGTGTGTTAGGGCTTTGTCAAATCTTTTTATTCAGTAGCAGACATGGTATCAAGATACCATAATTGTGAAACTAAGATTGAATCCCATCATCATGGTAAAGTTCTTTGCTGATTTGTGCATAGCTCCCAGTCTATATCTTCTGTTCTCTGGTTCAGGAGTTGTTCAGCTCTTCAGTTGCAGCCAGACTTTCCTTCTCTTTTAGCTCTGAGGAAGAGAAATCTCGTTGCCAGGAAGTTATCTGTAAATTGCAAAGCACTCTGGATTCAGAAAGAGAAAAGAGTGCCTTTGTCAGTGAACAAAGACTAAAACTTCAGCAAGAGAATGAACAATTGCAAAACGAAATGGAGGGTTTGAGAAAACTGGCAGTAGAGGCTCAACAAAAAGCTAAAATAAAGGTATGTGTTATTTATTATTTTTTTGTAACGTAAGACTAATATTGCTTAGTAAGGCACCAGTTCTGAGAAAAAAGCATTAAATGTTTAAACTAAGATTGAGAGTTTCAATGATGCTTCCTGGTTGCTGCTTAAAAGTAATTTTATTGTTGCATTGTGTGTCCTCAGAATCCATGGGGTAACACAATCTTTGCTAATTAAATTCTATTTTAATGTGTATTAAATTCTCCCTGATAAGAAGACCCCAAATGTTCTTTGCTTTAAATAAGATGAATAGATTGAATACTATTGCAATATCCAATCTTCATTTATTTATTGTCTCTAATGTGTCAGAAATCCTTGTCTGCCTGACTTTCTGCCTAGAGTGTTCTTCTTCTTGTGTGTCCACCATATTGTCAGGGCAGTGTGTAACTAATAAATAATTTAATAGTGTGGCTGTCAAGTGTTGGCTCTTGTTTTCTGGACAGAGGAAATTCTTCTCTATGCTTAGCTGCAGACAAGACTATTAGCTGAAAGCTGGTTTGTTCTTTTAGAACATGTTCCATTAAATGCCCCTGAGCAGGCTGCAGCTGGGATAAGGAATCAGTAGTAACCTCAGCAGATTCATGGCACCTGTGGCTTCTGGAGGGAGGAACAGCTTTCATCCTTGATGTGCTTTCTGAACATATAAAGCTGGTACTTTCCCCTCTGCAGTGTAAAGATACCAAAAAAAGGGAGCTAAGGATCTGGAGCAGTGAAAGACAACCTCAGTAAGCAGTTTTACAAGGTGTGAATGGGGACCAGCTCGAGTCTGGCTTCCACTTTGCTCTACAAGATAAAGAAAGCTGTCAAATTGAACAGGGACTCCTGTCCAACTCCAGAATCCTTTGCTTAAACAAGGGATCAGAATCTTGTAACAGAGAGTTAGTGGATATGAAGCACAGAAAGCATATACTAAATCTTTGTCTGTCTCATTTTTAATCAGACAGGCTTCCATTATAGTCACAGATAAGATTCACTGCTTGATTTCATTTCCCTCTGATGTAAAAAGGACTGCAGATGCAGTTTAGAAACTCCTAACACATTTAGCTAGATGAAAAAGAACGAACTTGTTTCTGTGGAGGAAACACAAGGGAGAAGAATAAAGATTACTTACAAAAATAAGCATACACAGCTCATTATCCTTTATTGTCAGTTGTCCTATTTGCTTAAATTGGCTTTGGGAACACAGATCTCTGAGTATATAATTAGAAGTTTAATTATTGTATGTTACACGATTTCAACAAACGTTTATAAATTTAACTCTGGCGTTGTAAAACAAATGAGAAAAAGGTAAAGAGCGAGAGATTTGATTGTACTCGATTTGTGTTGTTTTTTTAGATAAGCACAATGGAGCATGAGCATGCAGTGAAAGAACATGGGTATGAAGCTCGACTCAAGGAGATGGAGGACACCAGTCACAAGTCCACTGCTGAGCTCAGACGTCTCTTAGTAGCTCAGCAAAAAGCAACAAACCGGTGGAAAGAAGAAACAAAAAACCTCACTGACACTACAGAAGCCAGGATCAGTAAGCTGAAGTAAGTGCAACTTTGTTCCCTTTCTGCAAAATGTGTTTCAGGTCCTGTTGGGTGTATGGCAGTAGACCGGTGGTGAAAAGCCATGAACAGCAAACCCTCCAGGCTCAAAGGTGTGCTTGTAGCAAAACAAAGAATGATCTAAACAGAACCTGTGATGCTCTCTGTGAAGTTAGCACTGAAGTAAAAGCTTTCACTGTTCCGTTATCTTGTTGATAACGTGTGAGGTTTTGTAATGACAAAGAGTAAATGGAATATATTACTTTTGATTTTCTCTTTCAAGATACAGCACACTCAATTTAGACAATTTTAACTTTGGATTATGAGAACTTCTGTACCTCTTCAGAAAAGCCATAACATCAGCTGAGGAGTGAGTCTCCAGACTTCTAAAATAAACTGGACAATAACCTCTTGGAATGTACATCTAATGTTCTCTTCTGAGCAGTTGCTATTATAAATGAAGATAAAAACAGGTTGTGGGATTCTCTTAAGAAAAAATACGGTATAAACTTTACTTTTCTCTTTATTCATCCATATTTCTAGGCTGATGCTTGTAATTTGCAGTGCAGAATATTAGAATATTTTCAGTTTTTCAAGTTTCTTCTATGCTTTATTTCATTTCTAGGCTCAGGAAATGCTCTCAGTTAGCTCAAGTAGATTATTAATTTAAGATTAAATTAGCCTGTTATTTTTATAGAACTGCAGTGAAGTTTATGTCCTCAAGATCTTCTCTTCTTCAAAACTGGTTGAAAATTGGAGGAGGTTGACACACTGGTCCACAATAACTGCTAAACTAGGAAGCCTGATTTCATAAGTCTAATTTCTTTAAAATTAAAGTAGTTAGAAAGAAATACAACATTGCATTATCTTTCAGTGGGTTTGAGTACAAAAACTCAGGTTATGCAGCTCTGTTAACTTGATAAATTTGAAGCAACCCTTTAATCACTTAAAGTGATGCACTCATGTTCTTTGCTCAGACTGATTTTAGAAATTGCTTTACTATCATGTAAACATGGAAGCAAAGCTTTTCCCTCTTAAAATTGGGAACCCCTGAATTCTGCCTTTCATTTCCTTTGGGGTAGTCTTGGGGTTTTTTCGTGTTTTATTATTAATGTAATGCTTTACATATTCTCAGCTTCAATCATAATTCCAGTATCCCATAAAATTTCTGTAGTTACAGTTTCTGAAGCATAGCTTGGCATTTCTTGGCTGTCAGAATTCCAGTGGTGTGAGTGGAATTAGAACCCAGCTCGAAACACAAGCCAGGAAAATCTACTCTCTCACTACTGTTAACCTGGATATCCATCTTTGCAGTGAACTATGTGCTCATCTTTACCTTCCCTAAGTAAACAGTTACAGGGGATTTTTTACCCTATTTGTTCAGATACAGGCTGGCTTCATTTTCCCTTAAAATATATTTCATTTTGCAAAGGTTATTGTTAACCAGTTCTTTAAAAAAAGGAGAAGTCTCTTTCAGAAGTCATCAGTATTGAGCATGTGTGTGAGACACTGGGAGCTATGCTGATTCACTGACAGTTTTAGTGGTATACCTTCACTGTATGTGATTAGCTGGCTCTTCCTGATCCCTTTTTAGCTTCTTTTGTAAATGCAGTAACTGGAGAAGAAAATTATTTTGCAGTCTTTCATTCTAAGGTAAACTTTAGCTCTAAAACTTGTTTGTTTTCTGTAACTCAAAATGCAGAAACTCACAGCTGAACACCTAGGTTCATCACTAGATCCTGGATGTGGTTCAGCAAGTTCCAGTTAAAAGGGGAAAATTGCAGACTTCCAAAATAATTAAAGTTGTCTGTGAAACAGCTGTTTTTCCTCTAAAACCTTTACTGTTCAGTGTTAAAATGCTGTTACAGCAGACCAAAAGATTTAGACCTTATTTATCTGCAGCAAAATGCTGACATAGAAAATACAAGGAAGTCTGCTTTGTGAACCTGGATGAAAAATGGGTAGTAAATTTTGAACATGTCCCTATTTTTATGTGACTTCAGTAGATATTTTGGTGCAAATCTAAAAGCTGTGGTTTATGACACAGTTTTGTGTGTTATGCTTTTTCATACTGTATAAGCTAGAAATAGAAGTCTTTATCAGACATTTGCTCTACCTGGCAAGGAAGCTGGCAGTAGAAACAGGAAGGTTGTCATTTAGACTGGCATCAGGAATGTGGTATTAAATCTGTGCAGTGATGCTCTGATATCATGGTGACAAGCAGTCTAACTGAACCTTATCAGAATTATCTGGAAATTTTCAAGCCAGCTTATTTTTTACCTTATGTGCATTGACAGACACCCAGCAAGGTAGTGCAGAATGCAGTTGGTATGAAAATCAGCTCCAGAATTTACACTGTAGTAGTTATTCAGCACAAAAGTCCTTGCTTATAATATAAATGAATAATTATCATATTTCTTTTCATCTATCACAATTACATTTTGAGTGCAAGTACAGAGCAGCAAATCGCTTCTTACTGGTTTGGGAACTAAAATCAAGTTGCTGATTATTTAAAAAGCAGAATAATTTTACAACAAATGCATTTATCAGGGAAATTTCAGTAAGAACGCAAAATAACAGAATGATACTGGTCATAGATTAATTACTCTGTTGTTAATTAAACACTCTGTTTGGAAGGTCTCTTGAGGCTAATGCAGGAAATGCTAATGCCTCATGGGGGGTCCAAGAGGAAGGAGGATCCGTGTAAATACCTGAGCAAATGCGGAGGATGTGTTGGTGACGTGCAGCAGAATTCAATTTTTTAACAAAAATACAGCTTTTAGCAGGAATCATTACTCTTGCAGCATGTTAATGTGTTTTATAGCTGAGTGGGTTTTTTAGGAAGTTATAAACTTCCTAACCAAGTCCTATCCGTGTGTAGGGGGAAGCATTTTAGATTGCATTTCAGCAGGAGATTGCTGTTAGCTCTTGTAAACACTGACTCAGCGTCCCATTTGTTAGTGTAGGTGTTTCCCATTCCTGTGCCTGAAAGACATGATGGTTTTCCAGTTCTGTCCTCATTGCTTTAATTTTCCATGTGAACATTTTGGCTTCTTTATTAAACTTCCCAGCAGCAGCTGCTAACTTTTCCACATTCTGTGCTGCTCATTTGTCATGTTCTAAGTCTGCAGTGTTTTGTTGGTGAGGTGTAATCCATATGCACGAAGGAAGCATTAAATAATCCTAAGGAATGAAGCAACATCAGTGAATGTTGGGGGATTTTCAATCTGAAAAAAAATTAAGTAAAAGAAAATTTTGCAACCTGTAATGGTAGAGTATGTAATGTAAATAGTGTAAGAATCTGGTAGATCAGGGAAAAACCTGTAGATAGAAGTGTTGATAAGTAAATTGATACTTCCAGGCTTCATTGAAAATTATTCTGTGCTTTTCTGGACCTTTGGATCTCATTCAAGTTAAACATGTAATTGTTGCTGATAAAACTGAACTTGGAATTCAGAACCAGTGCTGAACCAGAAGGCAGTGCACTGAATACTTGTAGACTAAATTACACCATTTTCTTCATACAAATCTATTACAGTCTTCATTTATGAGAAAAGCTTTCTTCCCTCTGAGCATTTTAAGATGCTGCATGCATCTTAAGGAGAATTTATGGGTAACAGACCAAAGCTTCACCTTGCAGAAGGGCAGGGAGCCAGTTTTGCTTCAGTAACCTTGTGCCAGTCAACCCTGAAGGTAACTAAGGAGGTCAGTGCTCCTTGTGACACGGGCCATCATTCCAAATACAAACTTTGGTCTTGGCAGCATGGCTAACAACTCACTGCCAAGTTTATTCCCTTTATTCCCACAGAGTCTGTGCGGGCAGAGTCAGAAACCAAACTGCTCTGACCCCTGATTGTATCCATTTTAAATGTACTTTGAGTTCTAATGAGATGTACTGAAGTGAATTTAGACAGCAAATGTTTACAATTATAAAATAGTAGTACAATAGTATAAAGTGAGGGATCAGTGTAAAAAGCAGTAAAAAAAAAACCCTCATCTTTCCTATTTATTATAGGGGTTTAATTGGAAAACAAGTATAGAAATTTTATAAAACTGTCAAACTTATTTCAAAATGTAATTCCGTTCATAACATAAAAAGAGCATTTAAGTCTTGGTGAATAAGTGTTTCATGTTCATTAGTTTAACTGATACTTGAGTTACTAATTGATTTTTTCCCCCTCCTTCTGCATATGTGGAATGTTGTCCAAGTAATCTAAATAACCAAAGCAGACTTAATGTTGAAAAAGCTGTTTTGATTTACAGTGTCACTTCTCCACAAACGGGTGCAGAGCTTGGTAAGAACTAGAAGCAATCCATGTTGCTGTTGTTGCTGATCTACAGGGTGTAGAGCTTCCAGTTGTAAAGCTTTAGGCTCTCAGTTCGAACGTTCCAAAAATTTAACGTGATCTGCCTTTGACAGCCATGGTTAAAAAAAAAATCAGTATCAAGTGCTTCCAGCTTTTTACTTTTCTTGTCTTCATTTGAAGGAATTTACTTTTGAAAGAAGGGAGGAAAGCATGCACAAGTTTTTAAAAGTTCTTGCTTTCACTGAAGCACTATAATCCAGAATGTGGTTCCTCTGGCCACATCTGCAGGAAGAGACTGGCTGAGACTGCTCTTGTTACCTTGCTGCATCAGTGTAAAGCTCTGTATTTCTTCAGATTTCAGCTGGGAAGAATGAATGACAGCAAATAGAAATCAGCAATACCAAATTAGGAAATTTGTAAATTGGAAGGAAATAAACTGCAGTACCAACAGAACAGAGGGTAGAATGGGAAGGGTTGAGAGAGAGAGTTCTGACAGCAAAATTCAAGCAAAACCAGAGTAACTCAATCTGCCAGCATCTGTTCAAATAAAATGAAGTGACAGACTGTATGCAAGTTTTAAAAATAAGGGCAGATGATTCATTTGGTCTGTAAAGACCACCTTTACAGGTCTGTAGATAAATGCATGAATACAGAAGTTGGTTAATCCCATCTCATTGGCATATCAGTATTTTTTGTAGATTTTTATGTCCTTATCCTGAGAAGGATGAGTTGGGCTAAATAGAGAATTTTGCAGGTAAGCAGGTAAAACCTTGCCAGACTGCACCAGAGGCCAACACCAAGAGCTTATTTTTGTTGAGCGTGATTCTGTTTGGAGCAGGGAACAGAATAAGATTAACATGGATAAATGAAGTTTTCTATTGAATCAAATGACTGAATTGTCACAGAAGCCCTTCAGTGCACTGGATCTGGACAACTGCAGACAGGGAAAAAGGTGGATCCTCTAACTTGGAAACCTGATAGGAAATTGACAGTTCTTTCAACTTTGCCATGGATATTGCTTTGGCCTGTCAGACACATGGATGATTGCTCAGTTTAGGTACACTTTAGCTTGAATAGGGATAGAAATAGGTATACACAGGTCTGTTCTACAAAACATTAAACAATTTATAAACATTGGCTTAAACGATAAAGGAGGGTGAGTTTGCTTCCATGAAGCTTTGCATTTGAGGAGCTTTAAAATCTGAACTCTTTAATTACAAAAGTAATAAAATGCAGTAACAATACACAGTGTGAACAAGCTAATAAATTAATAATCCTATTTATCTGCCATTATTGTCTAGTAGCAAGATACAAGTTTTTGCAGGGGCCAATAAAAAACACTTGTAGCATAAACCCATTTATTTGAGTAACTATACAGAATGGCTTAATTTCCTTAATAGTCGCTTGCATTATAATTGTCAGTACTTAACAAAAGGGAATCCTTGCTATATTGCTTTTGTATTTAAAGACTTTGGTTAGCTTAGGCCATCTGATTGCAGCTATTTTGGGTGTCTTTGTTCCAGTTTTTGCCTCTGACACATTTCTTTGTCATAGCTAAGAGTCCCTGACTCATCAGTAAGGAATATGTGGGTTTGGAGTTGTCAGTTTTTCTCTTTTCTGTGATTGAAAAGAATCTGCCTCTGAGGGATGGCCTTTTTTGGTGGCAATATATGAAGTGTTGGCCATGAATGCTTCCTCCTTTTCCCTGCATCCTGTGCAGTACATGGAGTGAATTGCATGGCATCTTGAGATGAAGAAGTTGCCTCTTTTTCTGAAATATTATTCTTGGCTGTACTTGTGTAATGTTTGGCAGCCATAGCTGCTTATTTTAAGATGTTCATTAAAGAAAAAAAATTAACAGGATGAGAGACAGCTGCAGGTACTGGCAGTATACAAAATCCATAATTACTAAGAGTAACTGAAGCATATTATAGTATAATTCAACCAAAAAAACAGCTGGCACATGCTACATTTGTCATGAGAGCTTTGCAGAAAGTACTTGCTGCAGCTGGTGGATTTATCACCCGTCTGCTGAAATGCTAGCAGCTCACCTTTTGTTTCCTATCACTTAGCAAAGACAATGTGCAGTGGGGCTGGTGTAATTATCCAGCAGTTGGGGTTATTGCTCAGTTCTAGCACTGAGATCTCCTAAGTTGTGTTTGGGGGAGGGTTAACACTCAGAATGAATCAACTGTCTAGCTCAATAGCCATCACATTTCCTTATGCTTACAAGGTTAAACTGTTGCCTTTTAAATATGTGTTCAGTGTGATCTCATTATAAAAATAATTTCTTGATCACAGCTGTGTATGAGCCTGTAAACTCTGTTTATGGTCTGTGCTGCTAAGCATGCTAATTCCACACCTCAGCACAGGCAGGAGACAGGCTCCTTTCAGTAACTGAGAGATTTTAGGGCACCTAAAAATTGGTCTCCTATATTGAAAATGCCTCATTTGATGCTTAATACTAATTACAGAGGACAGTTTACAAAAAGAGTGTTACATACTAACATACTGTCTTCATCCTGCAATCTTTATCCATCTTTAATTCTTACTTTATATAAAAGTGTTCACATGTGACAACAGGGATAATCTATATGTGATTTTAATTAACTGTTTAACATCATTGAAATATGTACTTTCATCTCTATGAAAGTTCAAAGTTGTTGAACTGTTTTTGTGATATCTACCTGGGCCTGGTGAAAGAGGTTAAGAAGGTGGTTGAGAACAGGTGAGTGGAAACTCCTCACCCCATGTTAGTGGTGACTTGATGTTACTGGTGCATTGCAACCTTGCATTTCAAGTGCCATATATCAGTTTTCAAACTTTTATGAAGTACTAAGTTTAAAAGTTTGTAAAATTAGATGAAGATCTGAGTCTAAAGTATCTCCTACCTTACCTCCATTGCCTCAAAAAGAATAAAGGTTTTAGCTTCCCTTGCAGTGCATGCAGTTTCAGCAACAGGTAGAGCATTTAAGGTGAGGTGGTAGAGGCTGGTCAGAGGTTAGAGCAGCTCACTTAGGTTTGCATCTTTCCCTGGCCAAAATTACTGGAGTTGTGTCTTCAGTCATCCCTCTTCTTGTGATGACAGGAGGCAAGAACTGTTTCCTTTAGGCCCAAGCTCAGAGATTGTCTTGTCATAACCCAGATGTTTTTTGTCTTCAATACTGTGTAAATTGATGATCACTACAACTCATTCAGTATAAAAATAAAAAGACTGCTTTGAAGTAGGTGGTATTTTCCTTTTCCTCACAAAGTGTCACTCTGTTGTCTGTCTCACAAGTATAGAAAGATTTATTTTTAGGTACTTCAAAGCACCTTTAAAAACGCCTACGTTGAGGTCTGGTTATGGAACACTAATTAGACTGTTAATCTCAATATTGAACTTACTGTGCAAAATGCAGCTTATATTTATTGCATACTAGATAGCGTGCCTCCAAAACAAGATTCAATAAACAGGGAAAAAAAAAAACCCTGTAAAATGTCAAGTGCTCTTGACAAAGTCTTGCTGATTCCAACAAATACATCTTGTTCCTCTGCCATTACAGTTCTGAATGCACAGCATGAAGAAGTGCTGTGTGGTGCTTTTGAAATCGGTGTTTTAAGAGTAACCCTGTAATTAAAACCCACCATAAGCCTCCACAATTCACAGAACTATCCACGGAATTACGTTCCAATAACTGAAGTACTACTGTTTGCTAATCAGCATCTTTTCTTCTGATTCCCAGAAGCGAGCTGCGTCGACAAAAACTCCGTAGCCAGGAGCTCATTTCCCAGCTGGAAATAGCAAATGAGAAGGTAGCTGAGGTAAGATAATGACAGATGTGACAGCTACTTTCAGTTCCAACCTGATGTGCATACACTAAGATCTTAGCAGAAACCTATTTAGGTGAGTTATGTTGCTGGTTTAGAGAAAATTAAGGATTTTTGACAGGGATTGTCAGTAGCAATTGGGAAGCCTCACTGTTTCTTGCTGACTGACATGTTCCAGTGGCAGGAAGACAAATGAACTTTACTCTCAAATTACAAAAGTGAAAGGAGAAATCGTCTTTCTGTCTTTCTGAGTGACTAATCTAGCTCTTCTGGGCAAATTTCATGAAATGCCTCTGAACTTTCTTCTGCCTGTGAATCCCTGCAAGCCTTGGAACAGGAGCAGGCACTGGGATTACAGATAATGGGGCACATAGAGAGACACCAAGTTTACATTCTGTGTCCATATATGCTCATGGCAAAAAGCATTATCCATTGAAGATTAAGGGCAAGGGTGTCTTGGAAGGTGCATTGTTCAATAATTAATGGCCACTTTAGGAAAGGGCTTTCCTACCAGCCTTATAAATCTGGGATAGCACTCAGTTCTGTCCAGGATAAGTCCTTTTGTCTTGTTGGGTTTGGTTTGTAGGTTTTGTTTTTGGTTTTTTTGGTTGTTTTTGTTTTTTTGGTTTTTTGTTTGTTTTGGGTTTTGTTTGTTTGTTTTGGTTTTTTGGTGGGGATTTGTTTTTTGTTTTTTGTTTGTTTTTGGTTTTTGTGGGTTTTTTTTTTTTTTTTTTTGTAGTACTTTGTTATTTAGAGGCGAAAAATGATGCAGGAACAGATTTCTGTGAGTAAAGACTGGTCAAGAAAGGCTTTTTACAGGCCCTTTGAAGGGAACAGAGGGGATCTGTAGCAGGCTTATCATCTCATTTGTATTGTCTACTGTATTCCTCTTCCTTCTGAGCATAGCTAAAACATTTATGTTGTAAGGTTGCGTGGGTTAAATAACCTGCATTAAAATGTCAGCCTTTATGCATCTTGCTTCAAGATGGCAAAATGAGTAAAACTTCCCCTGCAGATTGATTGATTAATTGATTGATTGGAAAAGTCAGATGATGTCACATTTGAGCTGGAAATTCTCTATGATGCTTCAGCAGTTTGTCCTCAGGCTTTTATTGTAAGGGGAGAACACTTCTGATGTTCCTCTTGTGTTAAGCTTTTTTTTTTTTTTGCCACAGAATGAGTGGATTCAGTGCAGAAGAATTTGGCATTGTGATGACAGATTCTGTTCCCACAGGATGAGACGCTGATGACGGAATATCGGGAATATATCGACAGGCTTCAGAGGCGGCTGAGCCAGGCGGAACAGAGAGCAGCCACAGCATCCCAGCAGGTACCCAGCTCATAAATAGTGTTATCCAAGCACATGGAATATGCAAAAGTACTCACTTGACATCGTTCCTGAGGCAGAGGTGATCATTTCTGAGCATTACTACCAACACGGTTTTGACAAGCTTGGGTTTTGGACGGGTCACCTTCTGACAGGATGTTTATTTGGCAGCTTAGGTTTGTTTGTGGAAACCAGTTCGATCTGAATTAAACCTGCACGGTTCAAAACGTGTGAATGAAGGTGTGCAGGCATTCCAGCTTTAGAAATGGCAAGTTAGCAAAGACAAAAAGCACCCCTTAAATAACTCCTGTAGCTCCTGTTTGCATGGAGCAGGTCTGTTGGAGCGCACCCATGCAGTTACCATTGGCCGTGTGCAACAGCTGCAGCAGCTCCTGCAATGGTAAAAATTATGCACAGTAGGAAATGCTTGTTTCCTTCCAGGTCATTGGAGAGGTAAAGGAGAGTGTATCCTTCTCAGTATTCAATTTTTCCTCAGTGTTTAAGCTGTACAACTTGGAGCAAATCCCATGGGGGTTTATACTCTGAGTTCATTTTTTTGCCAAGGAAGTTCATTACTCAAGTTGGCCTCCTATTAAGTAAAGATGGTCTTTCTGCCTCCTGCTTTTTTTACAGTGATTTAGGAAAACCATTTGCAAATTGCAGCTTGTTAATGTGGGTGACCCCATGTGAGCTGCAGAGAGGAAGTGTTTGGCTGACCTAAATTGCTCAGTTAGGACAAATGGCATTTTTTTCCCCAACAGCAGTGAATAAATGGGCATAGCTGCCAAGCTGTCATAACATAAGCTGTGGTTCCTGGCTCTAAATGCTCTCTGTCATGACAAGGTCTATTCAGCTGCTGAAGATTTGCTCTGAAAGAGGAATTTTTTTTTTTTTTACCCTCTTGTTTGTTATGTGGATCTGTTTAGCTCTAATGCTTCTGAGATGCTGTCTTCCCATAAAAACCCAAACAGGCTGATGTCACATTTCAAGGGAATAAGCCCATGGCCTCAGTGCCCATAGAGGAAATGGTCTTGCTGTTCCTGAAAACATTGGTAATTAGCTGCTCCTCACCAGGCTCTCTCTGAAAGATAACAAAGAGATTTGATGTTGTGCAGCCCAAATGTTGCCCAGATCTTGTTGCCAGACTTCAGAACTGCCTTGCCCTCGTGGCAGAGGTTACTGCAGAGGCCTGTCACTGTAGTGACTTCAGAACTGCTGTGCCAAGCCCCTTCCTCTTTCTCTCCACCCCAAAAAAAGCACATAGTGGCACTGTCCCTGCTAAAGGTCTCCAGCAGTGCTGCAGGAATGTCCCCTCTTCTGAATCCGGGTATTTATTCTCTCCTAGGCTCCAGAAAGCTGAGTGTTCATGTGTGAATTCCATCAGATTCAGAGGGATGATTCTCTCTATTCCTAATCTGTAGGTTGAGGGCTGCTTTCTGACTTGTGTATTCTCACTGCGTTATCCACCTTCATTGTAAAATTGTATCAAATGTAGACTAGTGCTGGACAAGTAGGGAGCCTAGTAATTACTTTTATTGTGCTCAGTTCAATGACTGTAAATCTTAGCTTATTCTGAAGTAACAGTGATTCAGTAAGAAACATAGAAAATACAGGATAATGTTTGCAGAAATTTAAAACTTCTATCCTGTACATCTTTTCAAGTGCATTTCTGCTGTCATCTTGTATTCTCTGGGGTCTGAAATGAGACAAAAGCAGTAGTCATCTACAGAGTACATTGTAAATTCTGCTGTTCATCCCAAATTCACACTGCCTGTGCTTGTTCCCTCTCCTTCATGACACATTCAGTATAGAAGTTCTACTGTTACTTTGATCCTACAAAGAATTATTAAGAAGCTATCATCTGCTTGTGTTTCATTACAGCTCAGCCTGATAACTACACAGAATAAAAAAGCTGTTTCCCTGAAGGATCTGGAAAATATTTAAACGTGTGTTTTTATCATTCACCACGTTGGGAGTTAGGAGGGTTGCTGGAGAAACTTCATATTGGAGCACTACAGTCAAAAGCACAGCAAGGCTTGTAAAACCTGAAAAACAAATTCTGATTTATTCTGGTAAGAAAGGGAGTGGATGAAGATTCTGTCTCTGTATGCACAATAAAGATTTGAAGAAGACTGCAAAATGTTGTCATTCAAGTCCTTTAATGTAGCAAATGAAATAATCTGACACAGTGCTGTGACACATTCAGGGTTTTTTGGTCTAACATCCACCAGCTCCAACTGTGATGAGATTGTGTACAGGGAGTAGGTAACACTTGTATTGAAATTCATCTTGGCTTTGCTCATGTGCAGTCAGTATCTTTAATTTTTCTGTAGAGTGCAGGTAACTTAGGAACAATTTGAAGATCCTTTATGAATTATAATTAGATTCATTACATCAAGAATGTCAAAGAGTTGCTCTTTTGATGGTCAGTGCTGGAGCTGCATGATCCCTCCATTGCCTTCTGGTGTAAAGAATTTGGTGTGATGCCCCTAAGGTACAGGTAATAATGGGAATGCTGCTATGGCTACTCAGCTCATTTCAGAGCTCTGCAATCTTCCTGCAGTTGTGCTTTTTCTTCCTAATATACTATTAATTTTATAATTCTTTTAAAATTCCTTGCTTTTCTGTTTATCTGCTCCCTTGGTTCAGACATATCTGGGAACTTCCATTCTCTTACTTCACTTGGCACAAAGGTGAGGTCAGCCAGCCCTTTTGCAGTAATGGGTTTCAATTCTACAGATGCCAGGATGTGGGAATCCTCATGTACATGGGGTTTTCTTGATAGCTGAGACATGCCATAGCTATCATTCTACAATTACACCCAAACTCCATCTTCTCTTTTAGCAAGTTATTACAAGTATTTGATGGGTGTTTAACTGATTTTGAAGGGCTCACATCTTGGCCTTAACTGACGTAATTGCTCATCCTTCCACTTAAATGTGAAGAGTGCAATTCTGGTTTCTAACCTCTCATTCAGCTGCTGGGTACTGCTTGCCCAGTGCTTGATGGATATATCTCATTTAGATGAATAAACCTGTGTGTCCATGGCAATTCTGGATCTTCACCATATTTGCATTTTAGAGAATGGAGCTGGGCTGATCCCCCAGTGGAAGCAAGACTTTGTGCTGCCTCCCAAAATCTTGGCTGTTCAGGTAGAGCCTGCAAGATGGATACACCCTCAGACACAATTCCTGCTTGCTGCAGGGAAAGCCACTACTTCCTACAGTTGGTTGCTTTTTCATTTTGATAGATGCCTCTATCCACTGCAATCTCTTAATCTCAGTTTTGGTTAAAAGATGTTGAAGATTCTCCAAAACAACACGGATACATTCTTCAGAAGCTCCAAGCGTCTGTTTGGGTGAGATTTTCATCAATCAGCAGTGTGATACAGAGGCAGGCAAGTACCAGGCACCTTGTTTCCATCTGCATAATGCACAGCTGAGGTGCTGACAGGCCACCTGGAAGATTCTGTGTGAGCCATTAATCCCCTTCACTCCTCAAAGGCAGGCTCTGGCTGGAAGGGGCAGGCGGTTCTCAGTATCTGTGTGTTTGTTCCTGGAGGCACAGAAGGGCACCTGAGTGTTTCCCTGTTAATGATGGGTACATTCATTTCACCTCGGGGTGCAGCTCCTGCCTGGTGCCTGTTTGCCAGAACAGCAACTGCAGGGATGACACAAGCATCTCACGCTGAAGGAAGGGGCAGGAGAGCAATTCCAGCAGATGGCACAGGAAAGGAAAAGGTTTCCATCCTGCTCTGCCTTATGGCACCACCAACAGGAATGTGGTCACATGGAGCTCATCATACACCCACCAGCTCCTGTCATTTCCCTGCGGTGTCCAGAGGAGCCTGCCCCCATGGGACATGTGGTTTTTTTCAAGATGGATTGCCCAGTCTGTCCTTTCACAGCCTTGCCTTGCCTCTTCCTGCTCGGCACCAAGTCCATTCTGTATTTCTACATCTGGAGTTTAAAAGAATCCTCATCTCCTGGAAATCCTGCTAGAGAAGCAAATCTTCTCCCAGCGCCGCTTGACCCAGCCAGTTCAGAATGTGGATGAACTTTCAGCCTAATTATCCCAAAGATCCATGGGTTCAAACCTCACGTTCCTTTTCCAGTGGAACACGTATGGAGATCATGGACATGGTAAGGAGGACATCCTCTGTGTACAACTATAAATATTTTGAGGTAAGCAGCATCTCTCTGAGGCTGCCAAGGGGAAAACCACACAGTGTGCTGCTGATGGGATGGGCACAGCTGTCAGTAACAAGCAGTCCTAAAAAAACCTTAAAAACGTACAAAATCTTGCAGCTGCAGGGTGCACGGTGATACCTGTACTAATGAAAGCTGTACAGGTCATTGCAGTGAAGTGTTTTTGTAAGACCCCAAATGCAAACAGGGGAAGGTCTAAACCACTGCTGGCAAGGATACTGCAAAAATGTACAGCATTTATTCACATACAGACAAAAGGCACAATTCTACGGAATATTTTAACAAAAAATACAGCTGTTCCAACTAGGTCTTTAGAAATACTTCAAAAAAGGGAGAAAATAAATACAGGATTGGGCCATGTAATATAAAATAGTCATCTCTACATATACTTTTTTATTTCTGTTTCTCTTCATGCACCTTTTTTAATTAATTTCTGCTGAATGGACACCAATGCTAGGCACATAGTGAAAAATCTGTACAAGTTTTACAAATGTCATCACAATTGTCTCAAACTTCTGAAATCAGGATTTGTACACAACATGAACCCTTCATTTAGATCTGTGTGAGTTTATAACCTAACAAATGGCATTCCAGGCATCTCTACAGACGTTCAGCTAGCCTACGGTTGGACAGAACACACGGATCATATCAAAGATCTCTTGGTCAGTCAGCACAAGGAAAGGTCACGCTTGGAAACAGAAATCCAGCAAATCCCAGTAAAACACAGGGGTGGGTTTGTCACTGCAGTACCTATGACCCCTCCTGCTGAGGGCTAAGCACGGGGACAAAACTAACCTACAGAGCTGGTCGTACCACAGCCTTTTTGGTTTGGGGTCAGCTCCACTGGAAACCTCCCAAAGCTTTTTGCCCTCAGTGCCAGGGGACAAAGCAGCTAAGGCATTCACTCTGCACAATGTTAGTGTTCATAATAGTGCAAATTAACAAGGTACCTCTGTCCAAGGGGTGTGAGGTTAAAAGGTTTCCTCAGAATCCAGATTTAGGGTATTCCATCTATGGCTTGACAATTCCTGTGTGGTCATGAGCTTCTTCTTACGGAAAATACCAGTGCCTGTCTGGAGAATGTTGCTGGATGCTGAGTAGAACTCAGTGGCTTTTACCTTTTGTCTGTCTGCTGTTCATACTTTGAACGCATCCCCAGAGTGACTGTGTAACCCTAGTCACCAGTGCCCTGCCTGACTTTCACCTCCACAGGTCATGTAGTTACTCTGACTTCTTGAGACCAGCAACAGGATTTTCAAAGTATATTATCTTACATAAAATTCCCCTTCCTCAAAAGGTTAAGACTTGAGAGTTTTAAAACAAGGATGCACTCTGGCGAAATATTTAATTGATAATGTTAGCTTGCATAGCAAGATAGGGTGTTAAGCCTTTTTTATTTTCTGACTGAATCCTCAGTCCTATAGCAGAGGAATTCTGTGTTGCCAGTGTTTTCTCTCTGGGAGACAACGGTCAGACATTCCAAGGTGAGTGGATGCCGTAACAGCAGGCTGGGAGTGGGAAAGGGGAGAAGGAGGTTCTTTATGCCTGTCTCTCTGTGAACACATTGCTGCTAAAACTTTTTCACCAGTACATACCTCTCCTACATCTATGAAAAATTCCAGAATGTACAGGCTCCTAACGCTCCACTGCGATGTGCGCGCTCTACTCGGTACAAAACGGTATCCTCACAACCTGGTCATATTATTGCTCACAGCTTACTCATTATTGCCACTTGCAAGTATTATTAAAAAAGTACACAATCAGAATATGAGTTCCCTTTTCCATCAAATCTAGTCCATAATAGAACCAAATAGATTTTTCTTTGCTTGACTGTAAAGAGCTAATCATAATGTATTGCCTTTGTGTTTCATCCTATTTAAAAATATATATTCGTGTCCATTTAAAGCAACCTTTTAGTGTCATAAGCCTGACTGTCCCAGTACATATCATTAGTGCATCTGTGGTGGCCTTTGGGAAATCCTCCTGCCTAGTGCCACAGAAAACTTCTGTCTGGCATTGTCATCACACTCCTGAAGGCAGGTGCCTGACTACGGGTGACAGGTTATTTATTCCATGGAGTGCTGGAACCCCCAAACCTGCCCCTTGCTCAGAACTGAGCCATTTGGGAACATCCTTTGTATCAGTCCCAGTCTTTCAAGCCCTGCCTTGTCCCTTCCTCCTCCCCCAGTGCAATGTCGTGGCTGTGCCTGGTCATCATCTATATGTAAACTCTGGAGCATAGGGAGGGGTTTGAGCTGCCACCTGTGCTCAAACTGAACACAACAGAACACATTCTGCAAAGAGAGGAGAAAGAGCTGCCCCTGCCCAGGGACGGGGAGCATTTCTAATGGGATTTACCAGTGCAGCGCAGCATGGCCCAACAACCACCTTCCATTCAATACACACGAGTTAAATTAAGAGCTTGTGCTTTTCCAGAAGTCAGGGGAAGGGAGTAAAACTTTCAGTGCCTTTTAGCTAGAAGGGATGAACACAGCCTGATTCCTCCTACCCACCCTTGCCCCTTTTCAAAGATTTTCATGAGTTGTGTGCATCCCAACTCCTGTTTTAGTAGCCATGCCACTTTTCTGCTTACTCAACAAAGTTGCAAAAATAAGGGAGACTCCAACCTCTCACAGAAATGGGGAGGGTGAGGGCAGGTGGATGGGGCAGAGGAAAAAAAACAAAACGAAAACCAAAAATAAAACCAACCCCCAAAGAGCTTAAAACAGCTTTAAGTGCATGTAAACATATTTATACAACTCAGAAAAAACAGGCTTTCAGTTTGTCAGTCTGTAGCTCTGTCTAAGAATGCTCCTCTCTCACGCCGCTGAGCAAGGTGGAGTTGGCTTGCAGGTAGTGACTCTGCTGACCCCGTCCCTGTGTCCGGTCAGGTGGCCAGGATGCTCCTCCGAATAATGTCCGTCCTCCTGCCGATGCTGCTGCTGGGACTGAGCCTGTGCTGCCTGCACTTCTCTTCAGCCGCTTCCGTCTCCGAGTCGCTCATTTCGGCGTCGGGGACGTACCCATCGTTCTCACTGTCGGGCTTTAACTTGCTTCTTGTCCGCTCCTTCGCTGGGACTCTGCCCACGCCCAGGTAGGGGTAGCCCGAGTTCTGGCGGCAGGCCTCCTCCAGGCTCTCCCCCTGCTGCTGCCTCTCCCCCTTCTTTGGAATTCGGAATCCGCCCCAGTTTTTCCCTGGGCTCGTGGGCGTGGTAGGCACTTTAACTATTGTCTTATTGGAGTTTACTTTGACCAGACCCCCGTTACATTTAGGCACTATATCCCTCCGAGTGCCAGGCGCTGACCTACCACCGGAGTGGTTCACAGCCCTTTTGTTTTCCAGTTGCCTCTGAGAGAGTTCTGTGGGCCTCAGCAGTTTGTGTTTAGAAGTCTTTTCCTTCAGCTCTGCCTTCGCCACCTCGCACTGCGGGCGATTGTCTCTTCTTTTCCTGTGCTCTGGGACAACGACGCCGTTTTTCTGCTGTGCCGATACGATCCGTGTCTCAGCGAAGGTCTTGTCAAAATTCAAGAAGCTGCCTGGAGCTGCGCCCCCTTCCCTTGGGCTGGGCTGCCTGAGCAGGGATTTGCTGTCGTTCCCAGACCTGTCTCTTACCCTGTCTCTCTTGTGTGGTTTTTTCAAGGAGCGGGCCAGAGACGTGCCCATCTGCTTCCTGAAGAAGGCAGAATGCCACTTCAGGTCCTCGATCTTGGGGGCGTTGGGGCCCAGCGACGGGCTGTTGAACAGCACCGTGTTTTCCATGGAGGAGAACGAGGAAGGCACACCTGCATGGAAGCAAGAGAAGTTCAAGTCAAGCAATTCCACAGCTCTGTTAATAATGGTCTGCAGTGTACCTGTTTTAACTCAGCTCCTCATGCCTGACACGCTCACATCACAAATGGGTATTCAGCTGTCTGTCCTGCACTCTTAGGTCACAACTCTGTGGCTGTGTCACGGTTTCACAACATTCTGCTGGTGTGCTTTTGTTTTCCTGTACCTGCACCTAATTATACTTGTAGCAAACACAATTCCTAGCACCACTCTGTCCACTAAGACAACGACACTCTTCAGAGACAGAGGCAAAAAGCAACCAGCAACTGATCTCACTATGCCATCTAAAATATGGTTTATTAGTTACTCAATAGTTAAAGGATAATCTGGCCACTGCAGTAATTGTGAAGGTATTCATCTTTCTCAGGAACGAAAAGAGAACAGATGTTTGTCCTTCACAGCCTGTAAGCAAACCCTGTCCCCGTGGTCTAACACGAGGAAGGGAACACTGAGGCATACCTGAAACTCTTTCCTGTTCCAACTGCTTTGTGTAGCTGTTAAATATCTGTTCCTGGACTTTGCAAACAGATCTCTTGATTTTTTCTCTCCGTGTCACCATGTAAGTGAGGTTACGCACCTGGAAGACAGCAAGGAGATGGGTTTTACAGGAACTGTATTCCCAGGATATTGCCCTATCTCTGCTTTGAATCAATTCAGCCGGAGCACTATACACCATTTAAACAAGTTCGTAGCGGATTTAAATTTAACCACCTTCAACACAATTCTTAGAGAACAGTCTATTTAACTGACAAATTAGCTGTTGAATTGACAGGAAACTTAATTGACAGATTATTCCACCAGATTTGGAGAACCACAGCACAGAAGTAACTTTTACAAACACCTGAGTCACACACAGGTGTGACTATCTAGGGAAATGTTGGAAATCCTTGAATGTACTCTGTATTAAATACTTCCCAGAGGAAGGAATCACTGAGAAGTACAAGGCTCCTCTCTCAGTACAGGGTGGTGCCCTGTGAATTACAACCCTGTGGCCCGATCTGGAGAAATGTAGCAAGTGTGTTTGTTTTTGCAAAGGCTCCTTTTTTTTTTAATCCAAATCATTTTGAATGTACAATCAGTGGGAACAGAGTAGTAAAACGTTAAAAATATTATTAAAATCACATATCCTGTTTTGACATCACATTTAGAAAGGATACATACAGAATAATTTAAGATCCAGGAACCAGTTATAAACTAATTATTTAGCTGATCAAAGAGAAGATGACAAGAAAGCTTGAGCACATGGAGCAGGAACAAAAGTTCCCAGGTAACAGCTAGGATCTGGGCCAACTGAACAGCTACAGGAGGGCCATGGGCTGGAGTTGAAACTAGGAGAAAAATCAAAAGAAAAACTATAGCAATTCATTATGAGAGTAATTAGGCATCAGGATCCTTTACCAAGGATGCAGTACATCCATGGGAACCTGCTCTTCTGATTTAAAGATCAGACAGTATTATGAAAGAAAGGCTCTGGTGCACCTACAGGTACTGAGGTAGGACCTCCTGAGACAGCTTTTGTCCGTGGCCTGCGTGAGCCACATGCTGTAGGGACATGAAAAACTAATTTCAGTGCTCTTTCTGGCTCTAAGAGCTCTTACATTAACCCAAAAAGAAAGGATCAAACGTACTTACTGAAACACCAAACTGATCCTACTGAATCAAACATTCATAAACTAACTGAATCAAACATCATTTACCTCCCAAACCTACACATTCAGTCCAGGGAAGTATCATCCTACTCTGGTATGCCAGTGAAGAACAGATCTGCTGCAGATCAGGGTGAGTTTCACTGGATGAAAGGAGCACGGAAAGCCCTTAAAGGCTGAAAAGGCTGGGGGCTGCAGTACAGTCCCCAGCCATGGGAATTAATCAGTAAAAATGTGCAAGCAAAACCACCACGGTCCAGCTGCAGGTGATTGAAGGCTACGTGCCAAGACCTGCCGGCCCTGTGACTGACCTCTGTGTGCAAAGGGCAATTGCTGTGCTCCAGAGAAATTTACTGTTAATGGCCTTGCCTGACAGCACAGCTCTGAGGTCCGGGGGAGCAGTTTGGGAACTGTGGCCAGCACAGGCAGTGCCGGGGCTTACCCGCTCCAGGTCCTGCCGCAGGTGAGTGAAGAGCTGCAGCCTCCTGAACAGAACATCCTGCTCCCGTTTAGCCAGATTGTCCTCCTCGTCCTTCTTTGGGGTAATCAAAGGCTTGTTGAAATTGGATTTCCTCTTCAGCTTCCAGTACTGGTAAAGGAATTCCACCAGCTCCTCAGGCAGCCGCAGCACTTTGGCCACTTCCAAAGACTCGACAAACGTGTAGAACTCATCCTCCAGCTGCTGGAGCTTTTGCTTGCGGAAGCTGACCCTGTGGGCCTCCTCCTGGTTTTGATCCATGCTGTGGAAAGGGTCCATGTGGGCAGGAAGAGAGGTGTCCTGAATCCCATTCCTGTTCTCCTGACCTGGGCTTTCACTCAAAGTCTCAGCGTCCGCTTTCTTGGTGGAGCTGTGCTTGGGACAGTACGACTTGAACTTCACCTCGTCGTTCTCTGCCAAGATGGTCTTCATCTCCAAGCCGCGGTCAAACGCGCAGGTGACGTGAAAGGCCGTCCTGCAGTTCTTCACTGAACACTAGAACAAATAAATTACAATTAACCAAACAAATGCAAAGTTAAGAAGCCACACTGCCTAAAACTACTGGAGAAGTCAGGGCTGCTTTGGAAGAAAAGCCCTGTTGCCGTGCTCTGCTTCTAAGCTGCACGTATTTCCTTGCTGTCTTTAATCAGGGTTATGGCTTAGTGCTCTCAGGCCAGGCAGGGATCAAGTGGCCCAGAGGGACAGGAGTATTTAACTTCCCCTCCAGCCCCACCAGGCTGCTCCATGCACAAAAAGCCATAAGAGGAACACTCCTACTAACACCAGAGCCACTTGCACACAGCACCATTACCCGAAGTAAAGCATTCTGTGCCAGCACAAGGGGGAAAAAAAACATCCTGGTGGCTCCAGGCCAGTCTGAGACTTTTAATTAAATCTTTCCCAGCACCTGGACCCATGCTATCCAAAAGGCCTCAACCAAAAGGAATTTTCCCCCATTATCCCAATTTTACAATGTCAAATATTAAATCACTGTCAACCATTACTTCACTGAGTACAGCCCTCACTTCACTTTGGAGAGGAGGAGAACAGGAAATTCAAATGTTGTCATTTTTCTTCTTACTCAGTGAACCCAGCCATCACAGAGTGATGGGCACTAGTTTAGCTGATTTAGCACTTCATTCCCATTATATTTAATTTCCTTTTGCAAAATGCTATCATACATACCACCAGCTGAAAGGTTTAAATACACAGAAATATGTATATATACACAAACACACATACATATATGTTTGGACCCACTCACACCTCTGGTGAACAGGATTTAAAGTGGAAATGAGCATTAGTGCTCCTAACCAGGAAACAGAACTATGCTTAACCCAAGCCACTGACCCTGAAAGAGCAACACAGTGCATGGGGATATTTATACAGTGCTTTGTAAAGATGCCAAATCTCTCTCTCCTCTGGGTTTTCCTGCTCAGGTTGACTCAGCAGCCAGATGGCTTATAAAGGTATGGCAGGGTTTAAACCACACAGGCTTCAAATGAACAGTCTTTAATAAAAGCAACATATAAAAGGAATTAAAAAATACCAAAGCGTCTTTCGCCCTCTCGTCTCCTACTAACAAACATGCAGGAGCATCCCAACTGGAACACTGGGCAGTACAGAGAAGTGCTTTAGCCACAATTAGTTCTTACTGCAGCTCATGTTTTATTGGGAGAGGAGGGGAAAGCCTGTCTCACCAGGAGGAAATCTGCTGAACCTGGGGGAATACGCAGTCTTGTTTTTCCCAGCTTATTGCAGCTGCTCCCTGACCAGCCTGACACACACTTCCAGCTGCCACTTTTCCTAATTGTTGTGCACATATCAGAAGGTGGCCTGGAGAACAGACAAACAGCTTCAGCTACATAACAGCAGCCAAGAGGAAGGGGATGGCTCTGCAAGAAGGGATTATGGCTGCAAATTTATATGGTGTGGACAGATTTATTTTCTCTAGTTAACACTTACTATTTTATACATTCCTTACATGGAAGTGCACTGTGATGGGTTTCACTGGAACTACTGCGGCATTGCTGGTTTACAGCTCTTCCTGGCAGCCTCAATCAAGTAATTTGGGCCAGAGGAGAAAAGGGAAATGGATATAAACTAACTTCAAAGTCATGTAGGACTTGAGCAATTTTTGTCTTAATGCTGGTCTGACCACTGTGGATCCTGTAACACCAGGCCAGCCCCAGGAGAGCTCGACTTCAGCCTCCTTGTGAGACTGTAGTATCATCCCTGTCTGTCTTAGGGAGCCTCCTGAGGGTTGTTTTGCTGCTGGAAGTGCTCTGAAGATGAGGAGCACCACTACAACATTAAGCTACATCTTACTGCTTCTTCTACACAAGCACAACACTGCCCCAAATGGGTCACCTGACTTGACACTCCCCCATCATTTATTCTCAAGTAAAGAAGATCACAGTCTTGTCTGCTGTCCCAGTGTCTCCTCTTTCAAAAATCTGAGGTTTGCTAATATGCTTTCTCAGTCTTTCTAGATTGAGAAAAAATTTAAAAGAGAAAGAAAATTGAGAAAAATATACATTTTTTTTTCCTAGAAGGATTATTTAACATTTCTGAGTGGTTTTCCACTGTAAAGGATCTACAGCTGCCTTACAGCTAACAACCCAATACAAATATGCTTGTGAAACAGCACTGCCCAGTCTAAAATGCACTGGTGCAGATCAGTTGTCAATAGTAACAAGCAGTAACACATTTTCCTATCTTCTAAAAACTGACAAAAGAAAACACGTGGATATTTGTGTGGTTAAATTACCTGTATAGAAGCTCCAACTTTTTCATTACAAAGGCTGCACACCAGTGCCCACCTACTGCTGGGAATGTGGGAAACTTTTGTGATGGGCTCCATTTTTTCAGGGCTTCCGATGCTCACCTAAGAGAAAAATGGTGAGAAAACTGGAGTGACATGACACTTGAAAAGAGAAACAATTTTATTAAAGAAGTCAAATTCCTTGGGTATATACACAGCTTAGTGTGTCCCAAATTCCTCAGTTTATATAAGGATCTACAATTATTTAAAAAAAAAATCAGTTTCTCTCTTTGTGGGCAAACCAGTTTGAAGGTGAAGCTCACCAATTTAAGATTATCATATATGATGAAGACTTTGAGTACCCACAGGAATTCTGTCAGATTCAAACTTCCCTGATTCACCTTTAATGTTCTGTTTACGAAATGAAATGGTATCTGGTGTCCTTGTTAAAGGAGCTTTGCCAGCAGCAAAGGCCTCATTTTCCAAGGCCTAATTCTGATTGACAAAGGGGATTTAATTAGTTTCTTTACAGGTGAAGCATCATCCCTGCCAGACTTTTTACCTAAACCAAGAAGCTTATATAGCTCACGCCTAAGTCGAGCAATGCTTTCAGGAGGCTTCTTTCTCTCCCAGAATCCCAGGACCAGCACCCACCTCTGGAATCCAGAGAGCACAGCTGACGTGCACCCACTTGGTGCCGCTCCGGGTGGGCTTCATGGCGCCGCCCTTCTTGGGGCACAGCAGGCACTTGGGCTGCACGCCCAGCGCGCAGGTCCGGCACAGCCAGCTGCCCTCGGGCACCTTCAGGATCCCGTAGCACGCCTGCGTCCCCACGGGCAGCGGGGCAAAGAGAACACAGCTAACACCACCTTGCTTCTCAGCTGGCAACACACAGCCCCTCACAACTCCCCAGGTTATTTTTACTCTGAGGGCAAAGTGCAGGATGGCAAGTAATTAACAGCACGTTTTTCAGGAGATTGCCTCTTTAGGGAGCCCTCTATCCCAATTACCATCAGCTTTAACGTGCTTCAGTTGCAGGTTTGATGTGACCAGAGCAACCCCCCGGGTCGGAAAACACCGACTTTACTCTGTGTATCTTGTGGGATAGTCACTTGTACTTACAGCTGTCACAGACCTAGTCCTTATCATTAGCACAAAAGCAGTTAAGTAACACATGCCAGAAAATGTGTTGCCCGCTCGCCAGACAAGTTTTTCCAAACACTGAATGACAACAGCAACTTGTTAAAGCTGGGAAGGAAGGACAGGTTGATGGGAAAGCACCTGCCAGGGTAAGAAGCATCCATGGAAACAGGCTAAAATTCTGTTTTGGAATTTTATCTCATCTGTTAAGGAAACTTCTGAACTACCACAGAAAGGTGACACAGTAGTGCTCCCTTAGCATAGCTCAGCAGGTTCTCTGTTAAATTACCTGGAATAAACCCCAGCTGTGTCCCTACTGATTACCCTTCTGGAAAAGTCTTAACACCCAACACCCTGCTGCTGCCATACCTGGTGCACACAGATATTGCATTTGTCACAGAACACCATTTCATTGCCGTCCTCTCCGTCTGGAGACTGACAGACGTCACAGACAACATCCTCATCGTACTCAATCCCCAGCCCTTCCTCTGTCTCGATGGCGTGGTTCATGTTATCGTAGCAGCGCTGCTCAAACTCCTCCATCACCCTTTCCATGGTGTACTCGTCCAGCTCCAGCATACCTGGAAAACAGGAGTTGTTCACAGAGTCAAAGAGTGAGAGCCATCACCACAAACGGCTCCACCTTCTTTCTTAACAGCTGAGTAGACACAGCCAATCCTCCCACAGACACATTTCGTTCCTAGACAATCATGCCTGTTCCAGCATAAACCAGGGAATCTGGAAAAAAATGGCAAAGTTGTCTTTTAACTGTATTAAAATAACAAAAGTGGAGTGTCCAAATCTTTCAAATTCTAAGAAAAACTTTCCAAGACTGATTCTGGCTTCCTGGTCTTGTTCTCGTTTTTACTTCTGGGACAGCACCATCTATGGCTTTTGCTCCAGTTTTGCTACCCAGATGTTGACTCTTTGATGAAAGATTTGAAAGTATTTTGAGCCAAAAGTGATGGAGCAGGGGGAGAAAATCAGTGATAAAATCTGCTATGATACTTGGAGCGAATCTGCAGTTTCTATCAACAGTTGTTGGTTTATCACAAGTTCCAACCCAAGAGGATGCAATCACAACTGAGATCTCCATCAGACCCTGCTACAACACTTACTTTGTTTTAAAAAGTGAAAAATATAGCTGTAATAAATGCAACATCAAAGCTGGGACAATAAACTAAATGTGATATCTAATCTGAAAATTGCTCTTTTCCAACAGCATCCATCAGAAAATTATTCATGACACACAGCCACAGACCCATTATGTTGTGGTATTTTATAATTCAGGTTTGCTTTGAAAGAGAAGGGACTTCCTTTTCCCTTTATATCCTGGGTGTGACCTTCTATCATGTGAAATATCCCTTTGGCCAGTTTGGGTCACCTGTCCTGGCTATGCTCCCTCCTCCCAGTTTTTTTTGCTCACCTCTTCACTGACAAAGCATGACACAAAGGAAAAAAAGCCCCTGCCTTAGGATAACTACAGACCCTAAAATATCAGTGTGTTATCACTGATCAAAACTGATCAAAAATATCAACACCGTTCTCATAATGAATCCAAAACACAGCACTTGTAACAGCTGTTGAGAAGAAATGAGCTCTATCCTTGCTGAAACCAGAACAGACAGCAAGGAGATGGCAACCTCAGGATGGGTGTTTAACCAGAAAACTCTCCTTTTAGCTTTCCCTGTGAGAAAAGGAGCCAAAATTTCCACAAAACAAAGAATAAGAAGCCTCTCTAGCTCCTCCAGGTAAGAAGACAAATGCTCCACAAAAGTACTCCCAGCTTCCCTTACTGACAGGTAAATCCTTATAAAGGGATCAATGTACCCCATGCTACCCAAACTGAGCAGCTGAAAAGTAGCAAGAGGGAACATCCAAAATCCTGCTGATGGAAGGATTTTGCCCTGCAATCCAGAACTGCTGCACCAGCAAAGCAGATGATGGCAGGTTTTACACCAGCATGCAGACAAATGCTATCTGCTCTCACTTTGTAAGTGACCCTTAGAGATGTGACTGACTGCCTGTGCATTTGCAAGGGTTACAGAAAGGGAAGCAGGGGCTTCAGCTCCTGTTCAGATGTTTACAGTCATTCTCTCACAGAACCATGGTATGTTCTCACTACCTGAAGCAGTCCTACAGGGATCAAAGAAAGCACAGGGAATTCATGGCTGCAGGGACACCATAGAGAAGTGCTCCAGGTGCAGATCAGGCAGTAGCTGATTTTTCAACTGCCCATTTGTAGTGTCTGTAGTGTGCAGCGTGCTGACCAAGCACCCATGTACGTGTTTCAAGACCCCCCCCAACATGCTGCCTGGTACTGACAGGAGCATTTCCTTCCCTCTGCATACAGCAAAACTGAGTGGGTAACGATTTAGAGCAAACAAACTACAAGAAACTACCCCAAAACATAAGAGCCAACAAATTCTAGCTGTTCACTGTGCCATGTGCAGCATGTAGTTTTAAAGGTTATGCTGGTGTAGCAGAATGGGGCTCCCTGCAGAGGTACAAATCTGCCCCTCTTGTGCTGCTCACACCCCACTGCAGGAGAACTCATCTGGTTTTGGCAAAAGACAGACAGACTGGATAGAAGGATACCAAACAAACAATAAAAAGTGCATTCTTCCCTTAAGGAAAGCCAAGGGGACTTGCTGCTGCTGCTGTTCCGAAGATAACTGGAAAGGTAACCTAAACTCTGGAATCATAAACTGAAATCCTCTAAGCCCAACACTAAACCTGAGCAGGGCTGATGTGAGATCTGGACAAAAGGCCTGAATAAGAGACCAGGCCAAGACATCATCTGCTTCTTTCACGTGTTGGTTTAGAAAGCAGGAACTGAGTTATAAATGGTCACTTTGTGGTTTACCAGTTCTTCAGCCATGCCACCTAAGGGCTACAGCCAGGTAAAACATGTTTGGCTGAACTGCAACCCAAAGCAGGGAACTGCCACAGTGCCAAAACAAAAACCGGAAGTCTTCACCAACATGTCTAAACCTCTTCCATCTGGCAGAGCATTTTCCCTCAGCCAAACAACATGGTAGAAATTTTGTGCTACTTACATCCTATTCAGCTACACTGAACCCCTCTCCTGAAGCACTTCCCTTATCAAGAAAACATTCCAGTTTGCCGCTCTCCCCTTTCCTTTCCCACACAAAACCCATTCTGCAGGAAAGCTCCCCTTGTGACAGCTCTTCCTCCTGCTTTGGAACTACAGCACTCAGTCACAGTGAGACTTGGGAGCTCCCTCCAATAAATCAGGGCAGGAATTCCTTACTGTTCCATTCCCTGCGCCACTCAGCTGGCACAGATTCTCTAAACCTGCCAAACAATTTGTCTTGCCTTCTCTGCACTGAACACCATGACCTAAAAGGATGACCTAAAAGATTTGTGAGTAAGAGAAAAATAAATAAATAGGACTACCTGGAAAAACTACCTGAGTGGTCTTTCTTATGTTCCCTCGGAGAACCAAGACAGCAAACTGGGAGCTTTGTGAGACGGAAAGGAGCAGAAGGAAAAAAAAAAAGGCTGCCAGATTCTGACCAGGTCTAAGCAGATACGGGAGTTATGAAGACATTTATCTTAGGGCTTAACCACATCAGTTCTGCTTTTCCAGGGCTACTCCAACTCATATGATTGCTATCTCCTCACACCTCTACTATTTCTTCCCACTGCTGCCCTTCCCTGAAATTATTTTTAAGATTGCCAGCTTTAAAAAGCAAAAAAGGAAAAAAAAAAAAAACAAAAGGCAAGAAATCCCTCACTGCTCACCCATTTCTTTGAACTCTTCATTGGCAAGCTGCAGCCACGCCACATCCACATCATTGAGGTCGTAGCGGCACATGCTGTCTGCCAGGGTTCGGATGTCCACGTAGCCCAGCTCCGGAGGCTCCGCACCCGAGGACACGATGTACTTCCTGGGACGCGTGAAGGTGACGGCTCTTGTCTCGGACACGACTCTGAAACAGACAGGCAGGCAGGCATGAGGAGTGCCAGGCTGCTGAGAGCCTCAGCTCCAGAGAATTCCACATGCTTTACTCTAAGTGACTAACGACCACCAGCAGCAGCCACCTAACCGTCCCAGCAATCACCTGGCACCACCGAGATGGGAAAACAGTTCTGCGCACTTCCATAACTAATTGGTGGTATTGTAAGAACTTAACTGGAGTTGTCTAGAAATCCAATTCATTGCCAGAATTCTAAATAAAATTAAACATTAGAGGACAGAGCTGTGCTTACTCTTACCTGAAATTCACACTTGTTTAAAGCCAAAGTAGGGACACTGTGTTTACACAGCAGCTGCTGTATATACACACATTAAACTCTGCTTTAAGACTTTTTTAAAATCAATCTGTTTAACTAAAACAATGATCACAAGCACATTCACAAAAATTAAGCATTTCCAGGTGTCTCAGTAGAGGACATTGCCCTTTCTCTTAGTTAACAGCACACACTGAAATCGAGCTTGGACAAAACCCGCTTCACAACACAGCCCTGGTATCTCCAGGAGCCACAGGCCACAAATGCCTGCCTCCTGCACTGCCACTGGAGATGATCTTTTCGGGTGCCAGTGCTACAAGGGAGGAGACTGCAACACTCTTTGTTGCCACAACTCTGCTGAGAACAGCCTAAGCTGCAAAAGGAGCAGGACAGCCTCCAAACCCCACTCTGTTTGCCCGCATCTGAGGTCTAACGTGTTCACTCCCAGCAGAAACCCTGCTCTGCCGCTGCTGTATTTGCACAAACAGACCTCTGTAAATCCTCTACCTATTTCAATCTTGCACATCCCTAAAGCTTCCCCTCTTCTAGCTCATTTCAGGCACCGAGAAACGGTGAGCAAGAGCCAAATGCTGAATTTGGAGCTTCTGAGGTGCTGTGAAAAACACAATTGGGAATGACCTTGCCAGCCTAAGTGCACTGCCCAAACTGTTTCTGGTCATACTGCACAGCGTTCAAATGTTACAGACTACTGCGTCTTCACAGAGAACGTACTTTAAACTGGGCACTGCTCTCCAAATCTTCTTTATCATAAATTCCTTCAGGAGTATCTCTCTGCGGAAATCATAACCTCTGGGCAGCACCCTGCCACAGTAGTGGCACAGAAGAAACAAGCACAGTGACTCTGACCTCAAAACAACTCCCTTTCCTGGCTTTATTTCTGCGCTAGAAAGTACAAAAAAAAAAAAAAAAAAGCAACTTTTACTACACACTGAAAGCCATTCAGCTGAATTGCCCAACTGAGCACGTGTTTACAGGGAATCTCCACACAGCCTTTCTCCTGCTCCTCTGCCCTCACCAGTCATTACCAGGTCACATCTTTTTTTCACTGTTATGTTCCTTACTAGCACCAGCTCCTTGTGCAGCTTTGGCTTCTATCCTACACCAGCTATGATCTGTCTATTGCTTATTCCATGTACAGAACACCCTCCTTCCCTCCCAAAGTCAGGCACAGAGCAGTTTCTGCACTCCTGCAGCACCAGGGCAGGGCTCTCCGAGAGTGAGGGAGCAAAGAGGACAACAACCAGGCATCAATGGGCCCCTCTGACCAGCAGGTTCTCAGCAGTAGGACTACACGAGACAGCTCAGCAGAAAACAAGGAGCGGTGCCTGCTGTGCCAATACCTACAACTGTGATGCCTTCTTTCCCCGTACTTTACCATCTTAAATTTGGAGCAACATTTCTACTGGCCTTTGGCAGAGAACAGCTCTCTCCTGAGTACCTGGACCTGCTACAGCCACGCAAGCACCTCCCTGACTGACACAGAGCAGTGATCCCCTGGGAGGTTTATCCTCTGCTCAGCTCCACAGGTGTCGTGACCCTCCCACAGCTTAACAGAGAGACCCATGAGGAGCAGGCAGTGTGAGTGCACATGTACCGTCTGTGTGCCTCTGCAGGGACTGGGAGAGGTCAGTGTGGAACAGGGAAAGGTTGTGTTCCCATGGCCTAAACTGCAGAGCAGAGAGCAAAATGCCAGGCTGTCCTTAGAGCTCTGGGTCCAATCCTTTAGAAGGAAGGACAGGGTTTACATGATGTGCAGGTCAGCTCCTCCTTGCACAGACAAACAACACTATCAAGCTTTCATGTGGCTCCCTTAATCCAAGGCTAAAGCTGACAGATACAGACCTAACAAGAAGCAGTCAGTGTTCCATCATCACAAATTTTTTGCTATGTATCAAGGATTGAGCTGCTGTGGTCCCACCAGGGTCATTTGGTTATGCCTTATGGGCCAGCCTGGACTGACTCAGAGATCTAGAATGATTAAATGACAAAAATCCTTGCTATTATTTTCGCCAATCCCTAGTAAGCATAAAATGAGCTGCAACACACTCCTGCCTTTACAATTGCAGTGTTTAATTTGAAACAGGAAATAGTTATCTAAGTGTAACAAACATGGCAAGGAAAATAAGGCATTTTTGGATAAGAGCTAGAAAATCTCACATTATTTGGTTACATGAACATCTGGACAGTTCTTGAAACAGTTGAAATGTTGTACAAGCAATTTCTTAGGTTAATAAAAGAAATTAAAAAAAATATGAAAACAAAATAAACGCAGTGTTTTCTCTCGTCTTTAAGCCTGGTTTGTCCAACTGTTCCTTGAAAAGAACCTATGGCTTGGAAATAAGCAGAGGGAGGGTTCTTCCACACCAGACAAGGGCTCTTCCAGCAATGATAAGTGAGCTCAAGTCTGGCTTAAAAACAGAAGCTATTTTTAAGGTTCTGTCATCACACTCCATGCTAGTTTATTGCCAAAAACAGTTCTCTGACATTTGTATTTCACATGGGCAGAACAGGCCTGACCCTTGACCTCTCTGACCATTCCAAAAGGTGAGGCAGGTTGCTCTTCATCTCTGAGAATCAAGACCCTTCCTAGCTGGGCACTGTGCAATGAAGCTCAGGAAGCCAAGGCAATGTAGACACAAGCTGCTAGCACAAACGTGTGTGTATTTGTTCCCATTCCTCCAAACTATACCTGGCTACTGGTTCTGGGATGGTCCCTGGGCTAACTGGCACCTGAACTCCCTTTTCCCACTCCTGCCTCCAGGGATCTGCCAGCACATAGTATTCATCAGGGTTCAGCTGGAAGGAGTCATGTAACTTCATGGCAGTGATCAGGTCCGTTCTGAACACCTGCAAAGAGAGTGACCAAGAGAGAAAAATAGAGACACTGACATTTGATATTGACACTCTACGATTCACAGCTTCAGGGTAACCATGGAGCACAGAGTGGAACAAGGTCACTGTACCACCAGTGCACCAGCCCAGCCCACTGCAGAACAGGGTTTGGCTTCATGGCAGGGAAAGGGGTGGCTGAAGGCACAAATACTGACAGGATGACTTTCACCTCGCTGCACTACAGGTCCTGGTGCTCCTCCTGCACTGGAGACTTGTTCTAAAAGGTGTTACCCACTTTTACCTCCATACTGGCTGCAATAAAAGCTGCAGAGCTCCGAGTTGTAAAACAGCAGCACAAGGAAGATTCATTTGTGCTCCCAGGCTTTTTGGACTTTTTTTTTTTTTTTTTAAATTATTGGAGCTCTGACTCCCACCAAGACATTGTAGAAATTCCCTGTGGTAGAAATCAAGGTGTAACTCCACCATGACCAGCCACAAGAGGAAATTCTAAGGAGATGACTCTTTAGGCAAGTACTTATAAAAATAACCCAAAAGATAAAAAAATAAGACCCAAACTGGAATTCTGGTGGCAGCTCCCCGTTCAGCACAGGTTTTTATTCAATCAGCTATAGTAGACACCTCTGTGTCACAGTTATCATTTTCCTTTGCCTTTGCAAAGGCATCCAGCTCTAAAGCCAGCAGGATGTTTAGCAACCTGTGGGTTAGCAGCCATGAACAAGCAGCCATGCTGTCTACAACAAGCCACAGAATGAAATAAGGGATTCATTCCTGTGGCAGCTTCAGCCTGTTGGCCTTGCAGAAAGCAGAGTGCTGCTATCACAGGCATCCCAACTACAAGCCCGCACTTGCTGACACAAGTTCCAGCCCTTCCCACCCTGCTCCCTGCAAAGGGCAAGGCCCTCCTCACCTCCACAACACTAACTTCTAACTACTCCACGCCTCATTCAAAGGAAAAAGTTAAAAAGCAACCAGATGACAGAAAATAAGCACCATCAGGACAAGAAGACGACAGGCAGAGCTCCCTGCAGACTTCTCAGTCCGCGGTGGTCAGAACCAACATCCACAGAGCCCCACGCTGCAGTTACAGCAGAAAAGCCTCTGGATTTTCAGGGCAGTGCTCCTGGACTCCCTTGTGAGGCTGCTAAGGGAGCAAAGTGGCCCATCCTCAGAGCCCCAAACCAATGGTCATGCTGTTACCTCAGCCCCAGCCCGCTGCTGCGTGTGGCTGAGGCACAACCAGCAGTACACAGAGAGCTACCCAGGCAGCCACTTCCATCGTCCACTACTCACACACCTGAAAACCCCAGGAGTTTTGGGAAATATTTTAGTGTATCTGATGGCTAATTACACTTGTGAGAATATTTACCAGTGTGACTTGCCTTGCCACACTGTGCATCTCGAAAGCTCTCCTCCCTCCCAACACACACATACTGTCCCACTTCTGTCTATGTATGTTTCTGTTTCTACTCTGGTTTTGTCATTAAAATAGCATAAAATCATGACATTTCTCTTAACACTTGTCTTGACATGTTCAGAAAAACCACCAGCATTAAAAAGTAAGGAAAAAGATTGCCATATGAAGAACAGGGTGAATGCTGGTAATGAAATATAATGAAATGTTTAAAACAATTAAATTACAAGTCCCGTGAGGCTTCAATCAAGAAATGAAAAGTAAGCCACAAAGTAAATGGGCTCACAAAACAAACAAGCTGGCCGGGGGATTCTGCACTTTTAAGTGATTTGACTTAAAACAATCAAAACTCAAATTAAAAGAAGACTAAAAATACAAAATGGGACACAGACCTTGCTCAATCTCAGAGCCAAAATAACTCAGGCTCTTGGATAAATTTGTCACAAAACTCCCTCAGAAGCAAAGCTAATGCAGCACCTGACAGCCAAGAAACTCCTTCCCAGGCCAGTGGCCCCATGACACCATTCTTCCTGCTCTAGCTGCTGATGCAATCAGAGTGCCTGAAGGAAAGCAGAGCTTACAGAAGTGCTGGCTCTCAGAAGCACTGAACACTTCAAAGCTAAAGGGTGAAACTCTGGCCATGCTCAAGTCAGTGGGAATTCTGCCACCGACTTCAATGAGCCCAGGATTTCACCCGGGGAGTTTCCGAGTGTCACTTTCCTGCCAGCGCACTTCTGCTGCGGCGAGCAGGGACAACGCAGCGGGGGAAAGGCTGTGGAGCAGAGCTAAAGGGAAGCACAAGAGAAGCTCATCCAGACTGGGAAAATGTGAGAGAACAGCACGAAACTGCAAAGGTTCTGACAGCAAAGGCAAGGGAAGGGAGAGAAGAAAACAGAAGCATGCAAAAAAGCCAACAGCAAGGCTCCTGATTATCTCAGATCATTTTTTGATAGCCTTTCATGAGGTAGTTCTCAAAAGCAGGTGTAAGGGGCTACTTCTAAGGGATGCATAAAAGGTAACTAAGGAAAACAAGCCTATTGCTAAAAAGAATAAATTCAACAGGGATCTCCACATTCACCAAAAAGGGGTCTTTATTAGCCAACAATCAAAGGAGTTTGGAAACCATCAACACGAGGCACAGTTCACACTGAACAATGCATGGGACTCTCCTTGTGAAAACTCTTCACTGAGACTTTGGTACACTGTCATTAGGGAGATTAATAAAGCAGTTTTTCCTCAACACCACTCACTAATGTGTAAGGAATACATGTACCAGGCAAGTACAATACATGAGAAATTCCATCTCCTAGAGCTAATTCTTTCTTTGCAGCTTCTACAAAGTCTGCAGTGTAGTATTTTGCCTGAAGACAGGAAGATTCAGCAAGAACATTTCCAAAGAAATGGATCACATTTTGTGTGTTACTAACAGCTGATCCAACCTGGAAAGTTCAAAGATTTTTATCTCCCCTGATAGTATTTCTTCAAAGCACTAGACGAGACAGAACTGTCAGAAAGCAGATTTCTAGTTTGACAAGCACTTTAGCAAAGATCACACACACCAAGCCCCAGTACAAACTATGAAATAAATGCACCTAATGTAAATTTCCACTGTTCACAAATCAAGCTGCAAATAAACCCTGATGCCTAAAATAGCACAAGAAGACTCTGCAGCTATGCTGAATGGGTATCAGACTACAACAAAATTCACAGATAGAAACTGGTGGTGGCAGTAGCTGTGCCATCAGCTGAACTCTATAATCTTCTGGGGAGTGGGGAGAGGGGGAAATGGGGTGAGGGAGGGGAGGTATGCGCCAGCCAAAATGAAGCCAAAACAAAAATTAAAAAAAAATCAGAAAAAAAATTGACCCATTACCAGAAACATGTATGTATATATTGTGTGCACAGGTACTTTGACAGATGTAACAAAATGCAAGTCAAATTCCAGAAATACCTCAGAAGGCTTCCGGTCTTCATCTCTGGAACACGAAGTCCTACGACGTTGAGATCTGGAATGCTGGGACCAGGTAGACAGACCTAGGATACAGGAATGAAATTTGCAGGCTTCTGTGACAAACCTCCACGAAACTCTTTCAAAATGAACTAGAAAATAAAACCCACTCAATCCTTAATTTCTGTGATCACTCTCCTGGGTCTGTTTTGTTTCTCATTTCCTAACTGAGGTGTGCCTGTACTGGCTGCACTGCACTTACCTGCCTTGCATCCAGCATTCAAAAAAAGCCACTTCATAACATCCTTTCCCCCTAAGCATCAATAAATGACTTCCTGCAAATTAATAACTGACCAGGAGCTCTGCCAATAGCCTAGGATGTACCCTTTGAAGTTAATGTCCTAGATACCTACACTGGTTACCTGATTTCTGCAAAATGAAGCACGCTGCCACATACACAGAGCAGAGCCCGCAGAACAAGCTGTTGTTTCTTCTCCCAAGCAAATCTCCCAGTGTGGTTGTATGATTTTTGCCTGCATAATTACTCACTACATTCCAAACAAATTATACCTTTTTGCCTTGAAACCGTTTGACAGAGTCTCTGTCAGCTTTCAGAAATATTGTAACAGGAGGAAAGGAAAAAGAGAAAGAATCTGCGCTCCTTTGACAAGATAGCGCTTTGACACCAGAATATATTATACCTGTGCAAATCAACTAATTTCAACACAGTAAGATTTACAGGTGCAGCAGGTATTTTCCACTGCCAAATACACAGCAGTAATGAAAATAAAAGCCAATAAATCTTTCTGGGTTGCAGAGATGAAGGACTTGTACTAGGTCTATCTGATAGGGAAGCTATGACCTATGTCATTAATTCAGAATTTGCAAATGTGGGCATTAATTGTAGACAAATTGAAGCAAACTGATGCAAAGGCCTTCCCACACTGCTCATTCCTTCACTGTCTGTGCACAAACATGGTAGGAGTAAAAAGGGTAAGGCTACAGTCTGTAAGAGCAGCACTGCCTCACACCAGCCTGCAGAAACCTCTCGAGGATCAGAAAGCCCTGCTCAAAAGCACAGGATGGGATAAGTTCTCTATTAAAAATAAAACAAATAATTTTAGAAGTGAAGTAAACTGTCCAAGGCTTTCATTGGAAAGATATGACTGAATTCATTATGTTTTAGTTATCTGTTTGTCTTCTCTTTTCAGTTAGTGATACATTAAGGAATCTGCCCAAAACCTCTCTGGAACACAGCAATGAATAACAGACATTACACAGAATATGCATAATGGTCAAAATTGAAGCAATGTTCCCAGCAAATAGCTAAAAATCTTATCTCCTGAGGTAAGAATACAGAGAGGATCATTTTAAGCAAATGTTAGTGTTTTAATATCAAAGATGGTGAAGTTATCAGCACTCTTCGTTCCTTCTATGAAGGGAAAAAATAAGAAAAAGAAAGAAAAATACTGACTGACTGCGATTTATTAATCGCTGTGAGAAAAGCCAGACTGCCAAAATCATTTAACTACCATTCCATTTAAATCTTCCCTTGAAAACTGAGGAAGAAACACAAGCAGGAGTATGAACTTCTTGTGAGGATGCTCTCGGACCATCCCCAAACTCTACTTAAGGTCAGAAGGGAATAAGTAAAATCCCTCAAAAAACTATGAGATATACAGCTAAAATGCATGACAAAAAAAAAAACAGATTTATTTCCTGTAATGCAGCAATGTAAATATTAACATTTTAACACTCAGACAGATGTGATTTCTTTAATCAACAGCCTCCCTAGAAGACACAGACCACATACATACCCACACAGATTAGTATTCAGTTCTCATGGGTTCTGATATTTTCCATGGGCAAGACATTAATATCTGACCAACTAGCTTGCCACTGAGGTGTTCAGCAAGTTAAACTGCTGCACCAGCAAGTCAGCACCTGGAAATTTCCAATTCATTTCCGGATCTGAGTGGTTTTGTACACTGTTGGACCTGGGAGAGGGGGCCTGCACACAAGAGAAAGAATTAAGAACAACAAGCTGTATTGGCAAGGTGTGTTTGATTCAAGTTTCTGTGAGAGATGAGCTCGTGAGTCTGGAGGCTATAACACAGTTGTTCCCAAGTAAGGCAAGCATCTGGCAAAATTAGTGTAGTGGCAGTGTGATGTACTTCTGGGTCTTTACCAGTGTCCTTTAATTCGGCTCTGATGACAACTTATTGAATCACAAAAGAATATGGGCAGCTCTTTCCAGGTCCCTCTCATGCCACAAAGAAGCTACAAAGGTGAGGAGTAAGACAATCCCTGCCATATCTCACCCATCTCCATTTCTTCACTGTGTCATCTTACACATAAGAACAAGTGTCTTAAATGCATACTTCTATGTCCATGTACACAAGGGTTTGGTCACTGGATTAACAACTAACTGTTCCATGTTTCACAAAAGGGTAACTCTTATCATCAAAACTCCAGGAGCTTCACTGTTAATGATTTTTTAAGTGCTACGTGAAAGCACACCACATAAAGTTTCCATGCGTAAGAGACAAGTCAAACACAGCCAGCCTTCCTCAGGACCTGTTATAATGAGTGTTCTTTCCATGCCAACTACCTGGCTACACTGAATACGGAATGAAAGTTTCTCAGGTAGTTCTGTAATAGCCCCTTCCTTGCACAGAAAAACTGAGAAGGCACAGTGGAAACACTGTTACTGAAAAGGCTGAAGAGGATTTTTCTGAGCAGTGTAAACTACATAATACCAGGAGAAAACGGTGGAAGAATTCCTCATGGGACTGAGGTTTTACTACACACTGCAGCTAACAGATGACCTTTGGCAAGGGCTTCGCATCAATAGGGAAAACATTTACTCACTGAATAAACAAAGCCAGACTATAAGCCTTGAATTCATAGATTCAAACCAGCACCACTGCTTAGACAAGAAAATAAGAAATTGAAAGAGCTAGCCAAATGACAGCAAAATATCCAGCCCATAACAGTATTGAATCTAACTACTTCTAAAATCTCAAACGAGAGTTTCAACTCTGCTTCCATCAAAACCAATGGCAAAACATCACTGTCTTCACCAGTGCCAAGCCCAAACTGCTCTCATTAATAAGCCATCCACCTACTCTGCCTACACCAGTAAAAGTGCAGGAGGAAAATTAAGGATGTTATTTGTCTATTAAGCATCCTCTCCATATTTTCATACCTAATCCAGAAAAGGGACTTCACTGAAAGCAGAAATTCACAGCCCATTACACCTACTTCAGTGGTTAATGATCTGATTTGTACATCTGAGTGTGCACGAAGAACAAACCATCCCTGCATTATACAGAAGGCAGAATCTATTCTGGTCAAAACAAAACACAGGAATCAAAACAGCTCTCCTGTACTATATAATAAGCACATGAACCTAGATCAGTTGTTTTAGAAAGATACCAGACACTTCACCAAAATCATTCTCTTTCATGAAGTACCCAAAATCACTGCGTTCATCAAGTTTTCTTAGTACTAGCCCTAGTCCCAAACTGGATTAGGATCACCAAGACTAGAAAAACAACTGAAGATCAAAACAAGCATTAAACTTGGTAATGGTAAAATAAAATTAAAAAAAAAAAAAAAAACCATAAAGCAATCTGAATCACTGGGATTTGGAAGATATAAAAGTTCTGTAAGATACCATTATATACCTCATGGGAAGAATGAGTTTCACAGCAGATGGAAAAACAGTGAGATGTTAAGAGAGCCCATGCTACCATAAGCCATGTGAGAAACAGTAAATATGAAAAATACACAACTCCAAGGCATGAAGCCAAATAAACACATCCAAAACATGTATTTCCATCATGGTTAGACATCAGAGATAAAAGGTATCTTACTAAATGTCACATGATCACAGCAAGTCTAGGATGAACACAGTAGCCTACTGAGCTCCAATCAAATGGGACAGAGACCAAGATCATTTGGATTCTTTTACAGTTCAGATTCTTTCAGATGACCAATGTGTTTGTGTGTTTTAAAAGGATTTCATCACTGAGAGCAACGGGAGAGGGATCATACTCCTATTACATGCTCTTAGTTTTCCTTTTCCATTTATCCGCTTTAGGACAAAAAGCAAAAAGAAATCCCAAACCAGGAAAAAGATGTAATTCTCAGCAAGGGAGGCAGAGCTCTAACACACCACTGGTGCTGCAAAGGACTTCTCAGACTCAAATAGGGATTTTTTCTGTTCCCCAAGGCTGCTATGAGCACTTCACACTGTAAATACAGTGTTCTTATAATACCGCCACAGGGTGTATGTAACACACACGCCTCCTGATAATAAAAGAAAGCAATCAAGGAGCGTGCATTCTTTTTCCCCACTTGTGAAGAACACACGCTTCCCAAAAGGAAAAACTTAATCAATTTTAACTGCATCATTTTATTAAATGATCTGTCAAGAATACGTTTTCATTCCAAAAAAAAAAATCCAATCAAAACAGAAAATTGCTTGGAATCAATAAAACAATTCAAACCCTCAGGGAATTCTACCCCACAACTAATACACTGCTCAGCATGAGAAGAGAAGTCTCAGCTATTAGGTATCATGCACAAGGCTGTTGTAAAGCCACCTGTAAGGCACCCAGCTGTGTCCCTGGAGAACTACCTGCTGCTACAGCCTCTGAACACTTCAAAGCCGAGATCACTGCAAGCACTGCTCCCACCGTAAATACACTCCTGCTACCCCGCTACAGCAGGCAGCACAACAGAGCAAAGCAGCCCTGACACAGATCCATGTCTGGCTGTCACTTCTGCTTAACACCAGCCTCTCCAGATGCCTGTGCTGCTCTGCAGCTCACTCTGAGACCAACTAGGTGCCGCTGCCAACGCTGTCAGAAAGATCCGCAGCCTGAGGAGAAAACAGAGGTGCTCAGTCTCCCCATTTAGTGCCCGGCCCACAACTCCTTACAGCAAGGGCTCCATGCCACTTAGAAATATCTCCATGCTTGGACTCAAATTCCAGCACAAAGCAAATAGAAGCAGTTGCATTCTGTGGGCAGTTTCTGTTGCTTCGCGTATTTTTCTCTGGCCCAGCTTGGTGTTCAGCGTGGGCCTCCGGCAGCTCTGATACACTACAACAGTACTTTTTGGTGAGATCTTGTCTTGCAAACTCAGTTTCCATTATGTCAGGTACAGAAAGAGCTGGCTGGGCAGAAGTCTTCAGGCCTTATCAGAGAGAAAGCAGCATGCAAGCGAACACAACCTAAGACACCATTTCATGTAGCCAAATTTCCTTTCTCCCTTTTCTGTTGCTAGAGGGTTTGCCCATCTATCTTCCTTATCTTTATAGCATATTATTATACAATAATCTCATTCAAGATCAAAACAGAAGAAGCAATAGCCTTTCATCTCTTGTCAACAGCAATGCTACTTGAAATTTACTATCAGTTGACGACTCCCCAGTTGCAGCTGCTGAACAATGTGTCGATCCACACGATCTCTGCAGTGCTTTACAACACAACTGCTCAGTCTCTGACACACGTAAAGAACCATCCCTGCAGCTCCCCACCACAGCACTTTAACACAAGTTCCTGCCTGTCATCCCTTTCCTCAGTAGCACATATTTGAGTTTTATCATCCCACAGAACACACACATAACCACACACACTCTTAAAACAGTCAGGAATTCCTAGACCACATCTTGTTTTTCAGCACAAGACCCAAGTGCCGCTCGAGCTCCCCAGACCAATTCCCATGGTAGCCATGTTTCACCATAACAGCAGACAGTTTTAACTCAAGTTTACTACAGGTTATCAAAGTCAATTTGAGCACCTCCCATTCATAGGTTGATAACACGATGTTGTCAAGGCCTTGAAAATCCAGTAGACTTAGGTGTACTCAGTCTATCAGTCCTGTAAAGAAAAATGAATGTGCCTCTTCAAAAATGAATCATGGTATCACAGAATATGCTGAGTTAGAATGGACCCATCAGGATCATGGAGTCCAACTTCAGGCCCTGCACAGGACCAGTCCCAGGAGTCACACCATGTGCCTGAGACCATTGTTCAAACACTTCATGAACTCTGTCAGGTTGGTGCTGTGACCACTTCCCTGGGGAGCCTGTGCCAGCGCCCAACCACCCTCTGGGGGAAGAACCTTTTTCTGATATCCAACCTAAACCTCCCTGGCTCACTTCATGCCATTTCCTTGAGTCCTGTCCCTGGTCATGAGGGTGAAGAGATCTGTACCTGCTCCTCCGCTTCCCCTCACAAGGATGTTGAAAACCACATCTCCCCTCAAGTCTCCTCCAGGCTGAGCAGACCAAGTGCCCTCAGCCACCCCTTCTATGGCTTCCCATCAAGGCCCTTCACATTCCTTGTGGCCCTTCTTTGGACGGCTTCTAATGGCTTGATGTCTTTTTTATATTGTGGCACCCCAAGCTGCCCCCAGCACTGGAAGTGAGGCTGCCCTAGAGCAGAGCAAAGGGGACAATCCCCTCCCTTGCCCGGCTGGCCATGCTGTGCCTGGTGACCCCAGGATGGGGTTGGCCCTCCTGGCTGCCAGGGCACTGCTGGTTCATGTTCAACTTGCCATCGACCAGGAGCCTCAGGCCCCCTTTGCACAGCACTGCTCTCCAGCCTCTCATTCTCAGTCTGTGTGCACAGCCAGGGTTGCCCCATTCCAGGCACAGAATCCTGCACTTGTCCTTATTCATATGGTTGGTGATTGCCCATCTCTCTCATTTGCTGAGGTCTCTGCAGGGCCTCTTTGCCCTCAAGGAGTTAACAGCACCTCCCAGTTAAGTGTCCTCAGCAAGTTTCCTTAGTATCCCTTGCAGTTCTGTGTCCAGGTCACTTAGGAAGATGTTGAAGAGCACAGGGCAAGGATGGAGCCCTGCAGAACCTGGTCACCAGCTGATGTTAGCCCATTCCCTATAATCCTTTGTGCCTGACCCATGAGGCAGTTGCTCACCCATCACGTAACAAGATTGTCCAGCTGTGTGCTGGAAGGATCTTACGAGAGACAGCGTCAAAAGCTTTGCTCAAGTCCAAAAAGATTGTATCTACTGGCTTTCCTAGATCAATTAGCTAGGTCACCCTGTTGTAGAAGGATTCAACAAGCAGGACTTCCCCCTCATGAAGCTGTGCTGGCTGTGACCATTGCTGGTTGCATTATCCTACAGTTGTTTTTCAATACCTCCCCAAATAATCTTTTCCATGATTTTATCAGGCCTGTAGTTTCTCAGATCCTCCTTCTTGCACTTCTTGAAATTTGTGAAAACATTTGCCAGCTTCCAGTCAGCTGGGATGTCCCAGGATTCCTGAAACTGTTCAAAAATCATCAAGAGATGTTTTGCAATGACATCAGACAGCTCCTTGAGGATTCTCTGATTAATCCAATCAGGCCTTACAGGCTTGTAGGGATCCAGCTGCAGCAACAAATCCTGCACAAGTTCAGGTTTAACTAGGAGTTGATGATTCTCACTGTCATGATTCTCCAGCTCCGGGCACTGGGATCCCCTTGGTCCATCATCAGTGCTGAAGACATGGGCAAAGAATGCATTAAACACCTCTGCCTTGTCCATGTCCCTGTTTGTGAGGTGGCCATCCTCATCCTGTAACAGGCTGATGCTATTTCAATACTGCTTTTTGCCATTAATGTATTTAATAAAACCCTTTTTATTGTCCTCCACATTTCTCATCACCTTCAACTCCAAGCGAGCTGTGGCCACATGAATTTCTCCCTATAATGGCAAGCAGCTCCTCTGTGTTCCTCCCATGTCACCTGACCTTGCTTGTACTGGGAATGCACCTTCCTTTTTCGCCTTACTGTCCAAAGAGGACATCCCTGCTCTGCCCAGCCAGCCTTCTGCCTCACTTGCTTGGCGTGCAACATTTAGGAATTACCTGCTCCTGTGCCCTTAGGAGGTGGTGTTTAAAAACTGACAAATGTTTAAAAACATACAAATGACTTACTGATGGACCCCAGCACCTGCAAAAACATTTTCTCAGGGGACTTTACTTACTAGTTCCCTGAGCAGCTTTGTGGTCTGCTCCCCTCGTGTCCAGAGCTGTGGTCTTCCTGGCACTTTTCCTCCTATCAATTTTTTTTTCCTGTCAAATGACGGTGATCATTATGGGAAGTGCCTTCCTCAGATGCAGTGCAATATCAGCCAAGATAAGCCTTTCAAATCACTCCTCCAGATTGCTCCTGCAACTTCACTGCAAGCCACTCTGCCCCACTCTGAGATTACCCTTCAGGTAAGATGCTCGTTCTTACCATCTGTCAGCACTCACCAACCCTTTTTCAAAGGCACATAAGTGACCACTACACTTGCTGCTTTGCCCAAATTCTGAGCACTGTAACCACATTACATTCTGTTGTTTAGTCACCATCCCTTCCTCCCAGCCAGTTCAAATGAAAAACTAAAAAATGTTCCTCTCTTCCTTTTCACAAAGCTCTGCCCATGCAATCACCGCATTTCAGGCCAGCAGCAAAAACAATGTGTGTGTAAATGACACACACCCCCAAGGTTATGTACTCGGTAACCTTTGTGAAGGCACCCTGGGATCCATCTCAAACACTACAGGAATCCACTGGGATTCAAAGCCCTTTCTAAATCTAAGATCCCCGTCATTCAGTCAGAGCAATGGATATTGGCGAAATTCGTTTAACTTTAAAATAACATTTGTTTAGCAATGATAGAATAAGGGTCTGCCTAAATTACAGAACTCTATTCCATAATCCATAGGTATTAAATCTTTCATTTCTCAGAACTCACGTGAAACTCTGTAAATCTTGGAAGTATTTTTCATCTGCAAGTGTCTTCAGTTCTTCTCTCGGACACTCTGCATGGAGGAGCATGATAAATTGATAACCCCTCCATGAATAAATGAAAAAGCATTATGGGAGGAAGTAAAGTCTAAATAAAATCATGCTTTGAATTTCTTGCTCATGGAAAACAGCTCACAAACTCTTTCACACCAAGGAGTTCCTGGATTTCACACAATTTCCATTATATATATTCCCTTCCCTTAACGTCCATGAGTTTCAGACCTTTCTCCAAAACAAGCTGTCCACATGTCAGATCAATTTATGCAAAAAGGAATGCCTTGAAGCTATAAATGGGAACTTCTCCACTGCACAACATGATCTCATCAGGTAACAGCATATGGAATATTCAGCACAGACCACCTTTGCAGATTTACCAACCAATGAGGCTAAAAAGCCAGGTGTGTCAAACACTGAGCACAAAAGCTAAAACAGTCTCAGTATCTAACATTTAATTAGAGTGAGACCCCTAACCATAAAGAGAAGGTTTAGCAACAGAGGAGCAAGCTGAAATGCAGTGTACCAAAATTTGCTTAAAAACTGTCAAAACCCTAGCCAGCCAGCAGAACACAGGAGTGTAATGGACCTGAGGTAAAGATTACTGATTTCCTTTCCACAGGCTTTGCAGAATGCAGCATGTACATCACAAGGCTTTTATGATGGGCCTGGCTAGTATGAATGCCCATTATAATTGCTGTACTACACTATCTGGAAGGCAACAAAAACAAACTCTGCCAGGTGAGCAAAGAAGAAAAGCTTGCAGGAGCAAACACCCTTAAGCACTTGCCCAAGCCTCTCTCAACACCATTCCTCTGTATTTAGACAAAAGTTCAAAATCCGGAGCAATGCCTGCAGTCATTTTTCATTCAATTATATTTCACAGATAAGAGGTTCAAAAGTGACCTCTAATTTCAGGAAATGAAATCCCTGAGAACACGCTCAACTATCCAGGGACTAACTGCAGAACTGCCAGGCACAACTGGCACTGACACCTCTTGCCCAGTGCTTCAAATATGCTATTTTGGCTTTGTGCTGAAATGAGGATTTAGAATTTTGATTCTAAGGGGACACAGCTTAACAATTTCTAGTAGTTAGGTTGAAGTACATGCAATAAATACTTTTAGGAGCTTAGGTTTAGGAAAAAAAATCAAGTCTGAGGGCAAAGAAGAAGTGATGAGGAAAGCAAGGGTGCTGGCTTTAAGCCACAAGGCTTTAAAATACTGCAAAAAAACACATAACCACCCACACTAAAATATCTTACATGAGTCAGTAAATACATGTACATATACTCTAGGACTGCAGCCAGGTTGTCACGTTTTCTTCTCTGCTGTATTTCATCCCTAAATGAAAGGCATTCTCCCTTCTTTCATCTCACAAAATGAGAGCACCTTTTTTCTCTCTCTGAAGAACTACTCTGTCTCCAGAATAATGTATTTTTAGCACTTGGGTATGAGCTTTCTTTCCTTGTGACTACCAAGGAAACTGACTCAGTTCAGTGATCCAATGGAAAACAACTTTTTTTTTTTTAATAAATGCCATTATTAGTGGCATCATTACTATTACAAATATTACAAATATTCAGGTTCCTGAGCTCAAGAGAATAAAACGTAGATTTCTTTCAATAATATTTTCCAGGTTGCACAAGCCTACATGCTAGAGCTAGCCCAAAAAAACCCCACTAACATTTATGTTACCTCAAACAGATTTACTCAGTGACCCTCATGATGAACCTGAAATGTCTGATCATAGTCTAGTAAAGCATGGTATGAAACACAGCTGCAGAACTGCAGCAGATGGAGGCACAACCCTCATCTTCTAGGATGAGGGAGAGCAAGGCTGAGACCCAAGCTGAAAGACCACAGAGCCCATAATGATGCAACAAGTCCACCGGAGGGTCAAGAGGCACCGCTGACTGAAAAGGAAGCAGGTGCTTGCCAACAGGATTCCAACTAGGTGTTGATTAAAATTTCAACTTTTCAATTAGAAGATGTCTGTTTGAAATGCCCAGAATAGTCAAATGTAATTGTTGTCAGCCTCTGGAAACTCCAAGAAGGAAAAACAGCTAGTGAAAAACTTGAAGGCTTCAATACAGAACACAAAATCTCAATAGAAATTTTTATATTTTGGGGGGGGAAACCTGCTTACCCTTCTAAGACTACTGTAAATACAGTGGATCAGAGATACTACTAGCAAAGTAAGAACACAGAAACAAACACAGTGAAGAGTAATCAGTAATTCTACTAAAGGCAAGAGAGATCCTGTGAAGGTGAAACCTGTAAGGGGACACCCTTGACATTCACACACAGTTGCAAGGAACCACTGGTATCTCCTGTAACAGGAAAAGTGGAAAGGACCTAAGCTAAGTCAGTCATCCTTTTCAGGCAAGTCTGAATGACAAAAAGCCTTGGAAGTGCTGACCCCACATTAAACATTATCTGGGCTTCTGATTAATAACCCTTGATCCTTCTGAACATGTACATATTAATAGAATGAATATGCAGGAACCTGAATTCACTCAGGAAAAAAAAGAGGCAAAAAAAAAAAAACTAAAAACTAAAAACTAAAAAAAAAAAAAAAAAAAAAAAAAAAAAAAAAAAAAAAAACACCCACAAAAAAACAAAAAAAAAAAAACACACCCACCAAACACCATAATCAAGAAAAAAAACAAGTGTAATGCAAAGGAAGTAGTATATATTTCAAATAATACTTGAAAACAGTTTTAAAATTTCACTACCTTTGCCATGCAATTTATTCAGCCAAGTTATTTGCAATAACCAGGTTTTAAAATAGACAGAATGTAAAAGGGCAAGAGGTTTCCTTTTCTTTTCCAAGCTCATTTTCTTATATCATGATCTATGAAACAGATTTTGTGGAAAATATAATTCACTAAGTTGATAACTCTATTCCAAATAGTCATACATCAAATGACATTACAAACAAGCACTGTAATCAGCAACAGGTCAGTCAATTGTATCTATTTCAGAACTTCAATTCCAAGATTAACTGCTTCATATTTTATTTGGTAAAAGCTGTTACACAAGGCACATGAAGAGATCAAAGGCTTTAAAAAACCAGCTAAGAGAGTGAAAATAAAGACTATTGTTAATATGGAACTCTATTTTATAAAGTTGCTAGGGAATGAAAAAAGGGTGAATCTAAATTCTAATGGAAGACATCATGTTTGCTGCTACTTACTAATAAAAACACACCTTTGTTTCTGGGAAGTACACATCACCTTCAAGGAAGTACACTGAGTTCAACTTCAATAACCTCAACTGAACTTCTTACCATTAAAAACATGTCTGATTTGTTTGGGGTCTTTTCCTCCAAAATCCCCCAGTTGCAGGTAGCTCTCCAAAACCAAGCCAAATTCCTCACCTCTAACAGATTTTGCTCAATCTTATTTGGATTAACTCCTAATCAGCCTGCTAGTTCTTACCTTCTTTAATCCTTTCACCTTTACTACTTCATTTCAGCAATAGTTTGCCTAGGGTTGTTTTAAGAGGCAGATTTGGCCATACCTGAGCAGATGCCCAGCAGCACAGACACACCCTAAGAAATGCATACAGGTGAAGCAGTCACTTACATAGTGCCACACTGTGCCACAGGGATAAGTTCTCAGAGTGAAGCTTTCAAAAGCACCTAGAAAACCACCCCGATCATTTTCAGACTGAAATTTTACAAAAAAACCACAGGTTTGAAGATGTGCATCCAGATAGATCAAATTAAAACCACAAAAACCTCTCCGACAACTGGCTTAGCTGCAGTATTGTCAAGTGCAATCTACTTGTTCATTTGGGAAAATAAGACACCTTGGCACATTCCCCAAACTGGTACTTTGTCTCACCTCCCCTTCTTTTTTCTGCTTAAATGAAAGATTATCAGTCACATAGCAGTGTGTGCTAGTTACATCAGTGCAGAAACAGTTAAAAACCATAAATACCTTCTGTATCCAAATTAGTGATTTGCTGAATTCAAATTCTTGAAAGCAATTCCTCAAAGAAAATCTTCAAATGCAGTGAGGAACAACTTTTATGCTCTGTTAATCTTTTCTGCTTAAGCTTGAAGCACTATACTTTCTCACTGTATATGGGAAGACCGAATCAAACTTAAAATCCTTATGCAAACTTCTATGGGCAATGTCAGATGTCTCCACAATCACTCTGTCCCTATCATGATAAATTATGGTGCTTGCCAAGATTTCGAAGACAACCACTGACTTTTTGCTCTTGTTTTCTCTTATTCACTAAAACTACATGCCAGTTCAACGGGGGGATCCTGGATCTACTGTCCACCTGTGCACAGAGTGACTGAGGAGTTCAAAACTAGATCCTTACAACGCACATTCCTGCCAGTTCAACCAATATGCAAAATGCCTCTGGCACATGAAACACCGCATTGGAACACGTTTTCCAACCCATAACCTCCTGCACTCTACAACAAAGGAGCACTTACTGCCATTGTCGTCAGAGTCCTCACTGCTGCTAGGAAGCCGATGTCGTTTCATGATCTCCCCGGGAAACAGCAGGCAGCCTGGGAAGCAATGAGACAGCACTTAACCCCAGGTAATAACACACAGTCATCAACTTGTGCTTCTGATGGCATGCGAGCATTTACAGCACACAAAGGAAAACAAACAACTCCAACAGCAGCTGAAATATGAACAGTGAACCTCTCAAGGATGCTTAATTGGGCTGTTATCATACGAACAGGTGAACACCACTGGAGAATGGCAATGACAATCCCACCAATGCTTTCCCCCCCACCAAAAAACTCTGGTTTGTCCTGAGAGGTGTTAAAATCACTAAACATCCGCAGCCAATGTGCTTAACTTCCCCTGCCCATTCTGACACTAGATTTGCAATACAATAACATTTTACTGCTTGTGTAAATATTTACTTTGGCTAATATATTTTTGAAGCTATTTTATTCCCGTTTAAAGTGCCAGATTTACGAAATCGGAGATTAAAGCCATCCACTTACACGTAAAAAAAATGAAACATCAGCAGTATCAAGCCCAGTTTTCCCAGATTAACTAAACATGTATCATCTGTGCCCTGAAAAGCACCACCCTCTAAGATGAGTTACTTCCTCCTGCAGGCACATTTCTAGCACCATGCCTAACACTAACTGTTCTTTGGGAGTAAGATTATTCAGATGATTATTCAGAGGTTCCTCCAAACTGCCAGATTTCTACCAATACCAAATTCATGGGCACATGGGCCTGTGATAAAAAGGCCAAAAAATTCAAAATCTTTTTAACTGCTATTCTCAGGGGGCTGACATTTTCACATGTATTCCCTCTGGAACAAAACCAATTCCAGAAAAAAAAACAAGAAAGCTGTAAATAGCTAGTCAGTATTTATATGTAAAAAACTATTAAAAAGTGCAAGTTGAAGAGCAAAGAAAAACGTGACAAATCCAAAAAGGCATATCCACTGTAAGTCAAACTGACAAGGACTCTAGATGCACATCAAAACCCCTGAGTCTTCACTTACCACATATCAATAGTGGTATCAACAAGGTCTGGGCACTCTGCTAGCAGCAAATCCCTCACACCTACCTCTGCACACAGACTTGGAGATCAGATGCCAAAATATTCTTTTGCTTCTAGCTAAGTGCAGAAAACCTTATTTCCACGTGAGTTCGGACTTCCTCGGAACCTCTCAACAAAACTCCTTCCATTGGTCCTTCGTGTAAGAATTAACTGCTTCAACTTTGTTCACTGAGAACACAGCTCATCGTAAGAAACTGAATGCCTTCAACTTTCATAAGACTGATTCCAAAAAAAAAAAAAATCACAAAAAGCCTAACAAAGCTTGCCACTATTTACAATAGAGCACAAAAATATCTGCTCGTCCAGAAGCGATTCATATAAAAAGAAATTAGCATTTTTGAGGGAATTCATTTTGTCATTATTAGCAAGTCACAAGCAGCTGAACCTGAGACTCTATTTCACACTTCCAGAGAACTTAATACAGTTCTAAGAGCATAAGCATTGCAGGATTGCCTCCTTTTTCATATTACATGTGCAAACAGAGTTGGGGGGAAGCCTCCCTCCCACGGACCGACTTTTCAGAGTGGGATTTAATACACCTGTCATTGAAACATGTAACAGTTTTGAACTGCAAACTTTGCTCACTTAAGAGAAGCTGAATGGTTCATCCCACCAAGAACTTCTGTCACCTCTTCATAGAGTAAGAGTTCATATACAGTGTCTGATGCCAGAGAATAAAGAATCATCAATGGCAGCCTCTTACAGGGCTAGAAGAATTCTCTCCAAAAATTGCTTTGAAGCAGCCCAGAACTTCGTGTGTATGGGAGACAGAAATGTTGCCAGTGGATAAATACACAGACCAGCCAGGGCCATCAAAACCCACTGAACACAGATTGGGTATAAATGCACGAGATCCAGAGCCAAGTTCCTATACAGTCACTTAGAAAGACAGAAAGCCAATATTCAGATCCAAAACAGGCTAAGACAGAACTGAAAAATCAATTAGTTCTTACAAGGCCAAAACTAGGGGGATGAATATTTATCTGTAAGGTACTTTCTCTATGAGTTCCCATATTAATAACCACAGTGTAAAAGAAGATACTCACTTAGAAATAATCTCCCCATAAACAAAGTAAAGAAAATCTGGAAGAAAATACAGGAAAATTGTCCTATCTCAGAAGTGTAATTTGTATATTCCTGGTCAAAATCCTCACTTCCTGATTTATTTCCCACATGGTCTGAAAAGTATAATACACTGTTAAGCAAAATAACAGAGTGTATGTACACTAAGACACCTGTGAACTTGCAACAAACAAGAAAATTTATAATTCTGCTCCTTCACATCTTTCTGGACAAGTGCATTTTGAGTTGATCTTCTCCTAACATACTTTCTGCAAATTCAAAAAAATAAGGCAAGCGATGGAACCTTCTTCCTCCAACTACGTGTCTTTAAAAAACAAACACAACATCTCTTTTTTGGTTGCTGTTTAAAGGAAAGAGTGGTAATCACACATCCCAGTTTAAGCACTCTCCAGAGTTTTTCAGGAAGTAAGCCAGAACAGAAGCCACTTTCCTGAGTACAGAGTATGAGATAAGGCAGCTAATTTCCCTGTCCACTCTAGTCAGGCATCTGAAGTTGGCCACACTGAAAAGCTTGTTTTCTCAATAGTAACATTAAAAGAAGTATCCCATTTGATGAAGCTCCTGTGAGATTGTTTTATAGATCCATGTGGGGACAATTAAAAAAAAAATAAATAAAACTCAGAGATCTCATTTTCCCATCTTTGAACCTAACCTGGGTTTTCAGGGAACTAAATCACAGATGAAAAAACAGCATTTGGCTTCTTAGAACAAGACTCAAACCCCATAAGATTAACCTCCTGGAACTTCTGTCATTAGAAGAACAGCTTTTTTTCAACCTCTAAAATAATTTTAAACTGCTCCCACCAGATGTTCATATCCACAGCTCAGAACACATGTTCTAGAGATAACACTGGCACAGCTAATAAGACTTACAGCCATTCAGATTGAAATGCATCTGGTTTTAAGGGTATCACAGTGCCTCTGCCTCAAAGGCTTCTGCCAGGTGGTGGGTGATTCAAAGACACACAAGAAATATATTAAAAAGTGCACATTAAAAATAAACATGGGTTATGGACAGTGATGGTTAAATGCAGACTGATACTGCAAGTTTTTTCCCCCTGCCAGCAGACACACACTACAATCACTATGCCTGCAAGCAAAGAGAATTCACATGTAAGCATAAAAACAGTAAAACATTTGAGGCCAGCTTTAATACCAGGACTAAAAGCTATGCACCCCAGCCTGCAACACTTGCAGGGCAGGAAGAGACACCCAGATGACTGAGCTCAATTCCCAAGTGTGTGCAATCACATAATTGCTGTCCAGCCTAGAAGCTTCCACAAAACATCCACTGCACCCACACACGCCACAGAGTGACCTCCCAAACCCCCTGGCAGAACGAACGGTGCTCTGAAGCAAGGACACAGTCAGCCAGGCAGTGCTTGTGAGTGAACCCTGGATCTCCTATCAAACATTTCCACAACTGTTTTTCCCCAATTCTTACACCAGCCCCAAAAGGGCATTTGCCCAACACACTCTTTGTTCACCTGAAGAGAAAGCCCAGCACTTCATAAGCTGCTGCAAAGTCCAAAACCCTAAGCTGACAAAGACTGCATCACCAAGCCACAGCTGAAAACACCTCCGTCAGTTTTCAGTGACTCCTGTGAGTTCTTAATAACTCAGCAACTTTTATATGTAAACTTTCAGTTTCATTTCCTCCAAAGACCACGGCTTCTTTTTGTTACAACCATCCTTTCAGAAATGAGCCAGACCAACGCACAGCATGCTGACCCTGTTTCCTCCTGAGCACTCCAGTGTAACACTTACCCATTTATTGGGGAGGAACCAAACTGGGCTCAGACTAATGCCAGCCTTCAGCCAAACACAGCTTTCGAGAAACAGCCACAGCTCTGCTGGCAATGCTACTCCAATTCCACAGCAGCAAAGCATCCAAGAGCACTTCATGCAATTGCACCACCGTGATAAATGGCACAAATGGGACAGAGACCATGCCCTCCTAGTCCCCAGTCACTCTCAGATGAGCTGGCCACACCAGGGCAGCACTGGTGAGCTTGCAACACGCCCTACTGTGCTGCTCCAGAGGCTTAAGGCGCTGCTCTGTTTTACAGAAACAAGTTACCAGCTGCTTTTCCATCCTTTGTAATGGCGCCTGCCCTGGAAGTTAAGCTCTGGGTTTCACTACCGATTAGATACAAACTTTAAACATAAGAACGCAACTGTAGCAGGTTGATGCACTTCACCCCACCTACATGCAACCCTGGACTTCGATGGTGCATTTGCTCAAATTGTTTTTGAAGGCAAAATTACACCACCTGAAACTGGATTCTATACTTTGGAGAGAGTGGTAAGCCTTTTTTGAAACACCTGTAAATGCTGTGCAAATGAAATGACTAGTCAATAATCCAATATAATCAATGTCAGGCCACAAAACAGCATTTGAATTTACATATCCTTGTGGAGCTGAGCAACAAACATCTCAATCTATACAAATAACTAGATGCAGGCAGGCATACAGACTTTGCTGTCCACTTCCCAGTATTTGATGACAGATGCAGTGCAATGGGTTAGCCTCAGCAACCTGACACGGTAGAGTAAATTAACTATTTTTAGCAGTGTGCATTATCATGCTACTCCATCCTTACCTCTCCAAGAGATAAATTACCAACAAAGCCCAAAGACCCCACTGGACGAGGGTCAAGACCCTTCCTTTTTTCTCCCACACTGGAGTCCCAGGAGTTGCACTGGTAAGAGTGTAAAAAATGCCAAGAGCAGAAATCCAGACACTACCTCATGAAAATGGGACAAGAGCATGCACACACGTACACCCATGTGCCACATACCACGTGCACAGTTAGGAACCCCACACAGTTCTTCGCTCAGTTTGACCTCAAGTAGAGAGGCAATCAAAGAGGAAGATGTAAAGTGTGTCAGTCCCTGTTATGCAAATAGCTAAACAGAACCAGACTGTAAAAAAAAAAAAAAAAATTATACATGGAAAAAAATGTACATCCTCAGGTCAAAGGTTTTCCACAGCACAATTCTTACTGAAGTATTTTCAAGGGCTGCATAAACCCCTGGGTAAAAGAGTGTATAATTCAAACTCTGACAGACAATTAACTGTAACCATGTTAACGGGTGTCACTATAACAAACTGCACTGAACAGCTGCAGAGACAGAATGGGAAGAAAGCAGAGTTATGACAGATGTACACCCTGAAGACAAACTGAAAAACTGTTTTTTCCTGAAAGTAACCCAATAACTGCAATGAAACAAAGACCTAATTATCTCTAGTACACAAGAAATTGCTTCAGAACACCTATTGTACAAATGGAAGTGAAGTGTGACACAGCTTAATAAAATGGATAGAAGATGGAGACAGTTGGCTTCTGCTACTGGGCTCTCTTTAAATAGCTTATTTATAATACCACCCCTCCTTCACGGACACCTCACATCACAAGAAGCTTTTTTGCTTCTACCCTAGGAAAAAAAAAAAAGAAAAAAAA
>VWYO01024700.1:181538-201128 GCA_013400275.1 Rhadina sibilatrix
ACACTCACTCTCACACACACACACACAGATTCCCTCTGACTGACGTTTGTACTTGTTATGGAGGAAGGACTCCGTGAATCAAACTCGTTTCTGGGTCACTGCTGCCACAGGGGGGAGCTGCTTTAATCCCCTGCCAAAACTGGAAGGCGAGGGAAGGGGGGAGAAATAATAATAATAATGCAGCGCCGGGGTGGGGAGGCGGCGGCGCGGCCCCGGGGGAGCCGCCGTTAACTCTTGGCGGGCCCGGCCGCACCGCGCGGGGCTCCCGCCGCCCCTCGCCGCCGGAGCCCCGGGGGAGCGCGGCCGCCCGCCTCCCGCTCGTGTTCCAGCGGGCTGGAAAATGCAGATGGGAGGCAACGCCGTGCGGCTGGCAGCTGGGAAATAATACGTGTCTGCACCCGCATCCCGCCCGCGGCACTGCTGGCCTTACCCTGCAACCATTAACGCTTCTCTCCAAAAGATTTAAGCCGATTTCGCAAGCAGGAATTCTAGCGCTGCACTGGCTCCCCGTGCAGAACGCATGAGTCACTATTTGTCAAGCAGAGAAACTGAGGGTACCAAGAGTTAAACGCTGTGGCCACATGCGTAGTGCATAATTGCCGGGGCAAGAATAAAACTGCACGCTCCCTATTCTCAGCCCCCAGCGTTATCCCTCTGGCTCGTTAACTTTGATACTTCTAAAAGACTAGAAAGAGCCAACACAATCTGCGGTTCACTTCACATCTCTCTAGCAGGAGAGGAAATTATCTTAAATTGGCACCAAATGACATACTAAACTTCCCATTACCTAAAAAGCGTGTTTGAATGCAGATTTCCTTATTTTTCCACATAAATCGCTTTACCTCGCGCCATACACCTGTGCTCCCTGAGTGAAAAACTCCCCCTTTTGAGCAGAATTCCTGAGCAGATACAGTCTGAGGTAATAAACACCACAGAGAAGATTCAGCATAAGCTCAGACACAGAATTAAGGCGATCTGTGTAAAGTAATCCCCATAGTATGCAAATACAAATTAATGCAGCCTCCACAGCAATATCAGTCTGCCAAAGAATCACACCTTAGTTCAGCAGAAGAATTGGGTCGTTACTCATCCGTGCAAACCGAGCCATTTATTCTGCCGTCTCACCCACCCACCTACCCAATAATGAAACAGTAACTTACATGGAATCCGCACATCCTAAAAAGTTGTACTTTACTACAAAAACATCCTCCCCCCTGGAGATATTCTTTCGCTGTGAAAATCAGACAGTCGTGGTTTTATTCACAGAACACCCTGAAGCACCTTCAGATTTCAGAGCCTAGGACTTTGATTCCCTTGTTTTCTACTACATGAAAATACAAAAAGGCACACATTCCCTACTTTTTCCCCTGCACTTCCCTAGGCATCCAGACCTGTAAAGATACCTGTTGGCACAGCTTTCTGTACACCAGCAGCCTAATTAGGATCATCCATGATGATCGATGCGACACACCCCATCATAGTACCTGATAATTATAATAAACTTACTGACACACCCCTGTCACCTTACCCCTGAACTTCCAGGGGTGTTAATTTTCAATACTGACCAGAGACTTAGTTGTTCTGTATTTCCTAAATAGTATATACCTGTTGCTGTGCCATGGTATAAACCACAGAACAGAATAAGCCAGAGTTTTTTCCTCTCCCTCAGTGGTCTGCAGGCCCCTCAGCAGCTCAGAGACTTCTTCTCTTAAGTCCATAAAAAGTAATCACAGTTAGCAAAACTACTGTCAACTGGCATTTATTATACAGAGGTATGCACTTCTACTGGGTTAATACAATGATTTTTCTTCTGAATAATTTAAATAATATTGTCCATTGTAAAAGACTGAAGAATCACCAGAAATGCTATTTGCTCCACTTTCCTGAATTCTTTCCAAGAAGTTCAGAACAAGCTTCTGAGAAGAGCTTAAATGTGAATGGGCTCTAATTTCTCAAGAGGAATGACAGAAACTTTCCTGTCTCAAGCTGCTTGGATTTGCAGCAGTATTTTTGTTTTCCTGTAATTAGTTTTCCTTTGCATATACAGCCAAGTTTATATTACACCTTGTATTTTAGGAAACATTTCTCTTGGAAGCCAGGTGAGGCCGTACATTTAAGATAACATGATTGTTTTCACATTTAAGATAACATGAATGTTTTCATGGTACCATGAATGATGGGCTGTGTTTTTAAAAAGTACCAACTATCTCCATGACTATCTCACATGAGAGTCCTTTGTGCTTCACAAGCAGCTAGCCCAGTCCTTACAAGAAGGTAACACAACTGGAACAAAGATGCTATTTTGTCTCTGAATACAGTGTATCCACAGAGACTCCTCTGGAATAATACACTTCCATGTTTTAAAAGGAAATATTAAAAAAAAAAAAAAAAAAAAAAAAAAAAAAAAAAAAAAAAAAAAAAAAAAAAAAATCAAAGGGCTAGGATCTGGAAGAAAAATTCTGGAAATGATTGGAAAACAAAAAGGAAAGGTTACTGCTTCAGCACTACAGGTATGAAGTTGTATACCGGTATAGCTAGGGTCAAAAGAGAGAGAGTAATCTTCTGCTACCTGCACTGACTAAACATCAAGGTGATGAGGAAAATTCTGCTGTAAGAAGAGTCACTAGAAGTTCTGTCATCAGTCTTTGTCTCTAATAGGTATTTACCCTCTCAGCCAAGCAGGCACTTTGGTATAATAAATAATATCATAAGGCTCTGTGCCGCTCTCACTTGTCTTTCTATCAGTGTTATCATTTATTCCAGGAACACTCAGAGAATATCAGTATCAGGCTTAGAGTCAGGCTTTGTGCTAGCACACAGAACTTCTGGTCCCTTCTCTAAGTTGTTTCATCAAATATACTCACTCATATATTAAACCTTATTTTATTTTTTTATTGTTTGATAAGTTTCTTAATGTCTCCCTCTTGGATTGGGAATTTCTTAGCAGATGCACAAATCCAAGGAAAGACTATGTGGCCTTTCAGCAGTCTTTTCCACCCTTTTGTGGAAACCTGCTGCTGCAGCAGTGGCTAATAAAATGTATTCCTTCCTTCCTTCTTTTTATTTTTTATTTTGATAATACTCGTTTTACAATTTAATTTTTTCCACTAGTTCATGCAGTACTCACACATGAAGGTGGAGCTAACAAAGCTGAGTTTCTCTTCACTGTTAAATTTAGCCCAAGAGTATTACTTAAAACTGTTCTTTTGCCCTTTTGGATCCAGCTTTCAAGAACTTCCATTTTCTCTTTTTTATTTTGAAGATTAGAAACTTGAGGAGAAGAACAGTACAGATCCAAATCCTCACTGTCAACACTAGGTTGTACTTAAAGAGTGGGATTTTCCAGAGAGCTTTCGTATCTCCTACGAGAGGTATTTTATAGAGCAGAGCCATAAGACAGATGCACAGTTGGGCCAATTCCTTTTGAGGTCCATTTTGTCTCTAGCTGGTCTAATCACATAAGCAAGGGGAAAAAGAAAAAAGCTTTTAACTCATGCATATGTAAATCTATACCACTTACAAGTTGCATAACTGCAATATTTTTAACTCCCGCAGAAATAAAACTTACTCAACACAGCTCCTGTATGGGCCATAGAGGAACACAGTTGTCAGTTTTCTCCAACCCAAATACATCATTTATGACAACGTGGCACTTGACCACTTCACGAAATTATGCACAGAATCCCCCCACAAATTGCTGCTTTGGCTTTTTTGTCCTCATTATCTACAACTACTAAAATTTGCTGTGTCTGGATTAGGCAGGTCAAAAAAGGCTAAGCTCGGGTAGTAAATTATTGCCATTGACTCTGAAGCTGAGGTTTACAGCTACCAGGATTGCTTGTGAGAGGAATTTGTTTATTAATAGGCCATACACCAAAGATGTGATTTCTCCTGTGCTCACAACCCTCATTCTTTTGGTTTATAGTTCCTTTGGCTTAGTGAGATGAAGTTGTGAGAGATCACTAACTGGGTGTATGGGCCAGTACCCCAGGAAGGAGAAGCTGTGCTAGTGAAGGATGAGGATGGAAAGGGATGAAAATGAATCCTCAGAGCTGAATTTTATATTTAGCAGGCTTTCAGATGAGGCTTGTGCAGACAGACCAGTGTACTCTTTTTAATGACAAAACTTGAGAAGTAGAGATTATAACACTAATTTTATCTGTGGGTAGACAGGGGCATGCAAAGGTTATATCACTCACACAAGTCACATGTTAAGTCAGCATTAAAACCAAGAATAGAAACCTGAAGTAATGCCTCTCAGTCCAAGGTTTCTAATGATTAAACCATATTCTCTCCTTTGGCCTGGTCCGCAGCACAGAACACAGTACAAAGTATACCTCCATGACATTTTGCACATAGATACCTTAAAATGTTTTTGCAAGTCAGACACAATCATTGCATGGATATGCAAATGCTGACACTGTGCATTTATCTGAAAAGGAAGCAGGGAGATGTATGCCCAATAGGTATACATCATAAAACTAACTACATTCAAAAATTTAAAAGTATAGGTACTGGAATCATGTGCTTTCAAATTATTGTAATTGAAAAGCTGAAGCTGACAGGAAACCAGTAGAACAAGAAACTCAATGGAACAACTGGAAACAGACTTGCAGGTCTGCAAGTTAAGCTGGATGAAGATGATGCATCACCTTTAAGGGAAATCACACAATTTTGTACATGATGAGAGAAGTAATTAGCAGCCGAGGTAATGCCCTAAGGATTATGAAAACCTCAGGCAAGTGAGAGTTTAGCAGCAACAGATCAAATCTCAGCTGAAGTATCTACACGTGCCTATCTGGCAGCTCATCAAGCAACATTACAACAGCTAATCTAAATGAACTTCAACATTAAATTGTGTTTGTGCAGGCAGAAATCACGTAGTGAAAGAACGGTGCTGTGACAAGACTTGTGGAAGAGTTCAAAAGAATCTGATTACAGATTTTCTGATTGCAGAGTGCAACCTGATAACTGGTTGCTAGAAGTGGAGTAGTGGTACCAATTTATCACAGAAGTAAAAAAAAAAATCAATTTTTTTTTTCAGTAACAGCTTAATGCCAAAATTACTTTGAAAAAAATTGCAACTCTGGATCTTTAGGAATCAGAAAAATATTAACTCAAAAAAGAAAGATCAGCCATTCCAATTGCTCTGAGCAGTTTGTGATAAGACATCTATAAAGAGCAGAAATGCTGGAAGTAACTTCCCATGTGGTCCTTTTGGGTTCCCTTTGGTACTTGATGGAATCACCAGAGTCACTTCTATTTGTGGTGTCTCCTGGGACTGCTTCCAAATGCAGTGACTCACAGTTCATTGAATTCAAAGCTGTTTGCAGGCCATGAAACTGAGGTCTGCCACAAGGGCCAAGAATTCCTACACCCTCCATGGCAAAAAGCAAACCTAGGACAATTAGCCATAAGCTACAATACATAGGAAGTATTCTGTTTGTCCTCAGCAGGTACAAATAAGCCCCTCTCCTCAGTTTCCATGCCTGAAATCCCTCTTAGGGGATATGCCAATCATGATTTCAACAAAGGGCAAATTTTCTCCTTAAATAGTCAGAGGTCCACTGATTTCAGATGCAGTTGTCCTGAAACCTACTTCAACTATTAGTAATTTAGCTCAGTAGTTGACAAACTAAAAGGGTGTAAAGAAGTGATCACTACTAGATAAAGGAAATCCTAGTCAAGCAGACAACTGTTGTTTATTTCAGCTATTTCACTTTACCAATTACATGTTTTAGAAATTAAGGTATTAAGTGTTTAACAATTAGGAAAAAATATTGAGAAAACTAAACTAAATTTCTTTTTCTTGTGACAATGTTGATTGCTGAGCTTTTCTACAAGTTTCACTGTGTAAATAAGCACAAAAACCAGTTTGGGATGTTTTAATTAGCATCAATGTTATAAAAACTACCTCATGGAGTTAGATTTCACTACTGTTTATGTTCAGAGGTTCAACAATATCAAACAGGACTCGGAAGAAGAGGTTTGGAATATTCAGCACAAAAGAATGTTTACAGAATAGGGGAAGGCTGAGCACTTATCTAACCCCCTCAGTCTCTCACCTCTACAAAGAGGTGGGGAGCTATTGGGATAAAGAGGGCAGTTTATGCCATATATCCATGAACCATATAACCTTGCAGAAACTGGCCCGAGCTGACTGTGTCATTAACACATACCCAAAACAACACAGTTCTCACTGCTACACTTTCACTTTGCTAAGAGCTTATCAGAAATACACACCCAGTAAAAAATCCCCCAACGTAAGAAAAGCCCCAGTACCCTTATCAGGGAAAGAATTATTATCGCTTTTTGCAAATAAGATACTGAGACATAATGGTAAAGAGATACAAATAAAAACTGTCCCTGGCAAAGGAAAGAGACTCGAATTCATGATTCAGCCCTAACACATTACAGCAGATTAATCCTTCAGTGCTGTTTGAAACACACACAGTACGAGGGGGAAGCTACCCTTAAGCTCTGCATTTGCACACTGACTGTGTCTAACCCCAAATTTCTGCTCCAGACTCCATGAGAGTAGTGAGGGTTACGGGAGGTGGCACAGTTTTTGAGCATGAGGATGTCCAGAGGCACACCCCAAACAGTTACAGAGTAAATCTTCAGGGCTCAGGATGTAAACAGCCCTCGAGTAATTTTGTACCATTTATACTAGTAATTCTGAGGTTACCTTTTTTTTTTTTTTACTAAGCAAAGGAGTTTATTGCTTATTTAGAAGTTACAGCATCTTTGCTCAAAGGCAAGGCTGCCACAGTTATATTTAACTAAGCACACCGTGAAGAATGAAGAAAAATTGAAAATGAGATCATTACTCTGGTTTCTGTGAACTTTGCTGTACTAAGCAAAAACAAAACAAAACAAAATAAAACAAAACAAAAAAGGCAAAAAAAAAGAGCAAAAAAAATAGTGTCTTCTTTGCCAGAACTACATTTAAAAAAAAAAAAAAAAAAAAAAAAAAATAGGTAGCTCCCTGCAAAAAAAATAATAAAAAAAAAAAAAAAAAAAAAAAAGTCTGATCTGCTTATGTGGGCAGATTTTGGCACAGAGTAAACACTCATGTTTGCTCCTCAAATTGCACAAGTCAGAAAATATTCTGTCTGTCTTTCATCCAGGACATGCTTTTAAACCATCTCACATTTGTGTCTCTGACAATCTGAGGCAGGTGACTTTTTTCACGTGGAAGAGTAAGAACTGGGGCAAAGCAAATGTGCCAACTGCCTGTAATCTGGTGTCCCTAAAGGGACATCCTATATAGTGGGCACACAAATCCTTACATAACTGCCAAACCCCCAGTTCCAGCCTACTCAGCTCCTCAAGTATTCATCCAGCCATAGCAGCATCTCTGCCCTCAGCCAAAGCTAAAGGTGAGCCCACAGTGCTCAGATCTCTTCTGGGCAAGGGCCCAGCTACTTAAGATAGAGTCTCAGGCCACACAGCACACAGAGTTTACAGAAGATAAGTTCAGGAAAGCCTGAAAGAGTGCCAGCCCCGGAGCAGCCAGTCCCATGGCAGAGTACAAAGTGTACTGGCACTCTGGTGTGGTGCTTAGGATCGATAATGTGTGTAATAAAGCACATATTGACTGACTGACAGGCTGGACATGCCCACAGAGAGAGCAAAGGGATTTTTCCTCTCCCAGCGTGTTGACAGTGGAGCTTCGAGCCTCAGTTTGTCTCTACTTTCCTTTACATGTTTATCTTCTGCAAGAGCTGCTCCTGTAGGTTCTTTGGGGTCTCTCTCTTTTTAAAGAAATTAATTAAGTATCCTTCATGCCTTCCTTAATAAAATGTTGTGAGCGTGGTGCACTCAGTAGTGCCCGACACAAGGTTTAGAGATCCTAGATCACTTGTTGGCAGGAGTTTGACTTCAGTGAAGGAAATTAGGGATAGCAAAAAGGTCCCTCACGTTGGACAAAGTAAAGAGAGCCCAAGGTCAGTGGTTGTGTGAGCCCCAGCAGTTCAGGTGAAGGGAATGAATAAGTATTGAAAATACCAGCCCCAGTGAGGGAGCCTCACTGACCAACTAAGCTGGTTGTCCTTCAGAATGCAATCAGCATCACCTGGTTAAATGTTTTAAATCCCCTTTAAGTTGCCATAGATCCTCTAATGTCCTGAATTCTATATTTTTTTTTTCCATGAAAAAAAATCAGTCCAGAAAATTAAGCTACAACATACACACAAGCTTTGTTTTCACAAGTATCTCAAAGCCTGCAGGTCTCCAAGCCCAGCTAAGGAAAGAAGACACTGATACTTGTCTTACTTTAAAAATTATTTCCACATACTTAGAGTTTGTAAGCAACCATTGAAACCAAAATCATGAGTTGAAAGTCTCTTTTCATTGTGAATGGGTGTTTATGCCCCTAACTTTCATGGACTTAGGCTTTTTCCCAAGCCTATATTTTATAATTACAAAGAATTCTATATAGCCGTTGCCATTCAAACTGTATGATATTTCTTAATAAACTAATGTATCTCACACAAGACATTGTGCCCTGATTGAAAACCACCATCTCAACCTCAGCATCCAGTGAGGAATTAGTTGACAAAGGGTTTAAAAGCTGTATGTCATTTCCAACATAAGCACCAAATGAAATCCTACATTAAAAGATGTTTGCTGATCCTAATCCTGTTCACATTTCACAGCAGAAAAACAGACACTTTCAACCCTGTGAAAAAAAACCCACTTTTGTTCCCATACTACATACATAGGACACCAGCTAAAATATCTTAACTTTTTTGTACTCTAATCTCTATCAATAATTCCACCACGTTGATCTTACAGCTCACTATTGAGAAATAATTTCATTTCATATACAGGAAAATCTCCTGTATTATTACAGTATTAAAATATTTAGGCCACAGCTCGCAAAAATAAACAAATAATCAATTTTCTAATAGATTAGGCAGGCGGAGCAAGTGAAAACAAGGGACAAAGACACTCAAGACCCTAGGCTCCAAATGGCTCATCCCAGCAGAGTCCCATCTAATTGCCATCCTGACTGGACTCGATGATCTTAAAGATCTTTTAAAAACCCTGATGATTCTGTGATTAAGTTCCTAAGTTTCTTATGCTGCTTGACAGTGCCAAAAACCCCCAAGAATTTCCTCAAGGGAAAAAAACACCTTTGCAAACAAGTGAAGTTGTAATTTTATTTTTTTTTTTTTCTTTGCACTAAGGTTACGTCACTTATCTCTTGGGTACAGATGACATTCATAACCATGTGCCTGGACCACAGCTAAATTATCGCTTTCCCCTAAAGAGTCTGAGGGAAGAAAAACAAGAATGCTGTACAGGAAATTAGGAAGGCTTGGTCTTGAGCTTAATTTTGAAAATTCTTTCAGTTGAGCCTCCATTTTTTTTTTTTTCTACATCTTTTCATGTACAAAAGATTTATCATTTGTGCAGGCAGGCTCAGGAGCTGCATGTGTAGCTGCCCAGCTGCACACAATGTGGGCACAGCACCTGCCACACTAAAAGCTCTCTGCAGACAAGTAGGCACGTTCCAGCTATGCAGTCCAAGCAGTTTAAATGATCTCCACCCTTCAGGAGACCTCTTTTTGCCTTCATGGAAAATACTTATTTTAGTGGATAAGGTCCTGCATACCTGGATTCAGGTGCTATTCATGATCAGAAATTCACAGCCAAATTCACAGCAGGTAGTACCAAAAGCATTCTAAGACTTCTGCAGCAAAATGTAATGACTTCATTTTAATAGGTAAACATGATGAGCTCCACAAATGACTGCTGAGGCATTAGACATCATTAGTCCCACAGAGAAAGCACTAACGTCCTGCAGTATCAAATTGTTTATCACTAATTTACAGAGGCTGAATCCACAAATACATTTCTATCATTTTGCAGTTGCCTAATTAATTACATATATTAAGCAAATTAAACTGAAGGATGCAGCAAGTACTCCCAGGGCAACCAATGGCTGTGTCACCAGCAATTTGCTGCTTTTGCATTCAGAAGCATTCACAATTTTCTTTTTGTGGCAAAGACAATCATAAAAGGATGAAAGCAGGAATCTCACTAGTGCAGCAAAAATCAGAAGAGACTTCTATTGCATTGAAATTAGTAAAAGAACTCCAAGAGAAAAACTTTATAAACATGTGCAGGGATGAACACATGTTCAGTTCTTGAAACATGTTGTTCAAACTATGTACATGCATAGTTTGTGTCACATGGACAACAGAAGCAATGAGTGAAATGTCACCACAGTCATTTATTTTAAAGGTATTTAAATATGGACTTTTTTTTTAATTTTAGAAGATACTGATTTTTCATGGTGATTCAAAATCATCTTTCAAAAATAATTTCTGATACTTGTGGAGCTCTATTTAGATTTTGAAAAAAAAAAATATTGTTGGCATTCTTTTTTCCTGTACTACAAGAGCACAGGACATTTGAGGAGCACAGGACATGTCTTCTATCTTCACATACAGGAAAAAAACACCCAGCAAATCAACCCAAAATGCACCCAAATCAGAAGGAAACATACACAAGGGCAATTCCACAGCTATTTGGTGGCAAATTATAAACCATAATGTGTCCCTTAGTGAGAGTGCAGAATGTGTGATCCAGAGTTTGGAATGTCCCCATTTCCTAACTTTTTTTTCTTTTTTTATCCGTGGAAGAACTGCTGACTCTCATATTTGATAGGGAGAAGCAAACTTATTCTTTGATGTTTTAAGTGTAAGACTTAGGAAGGACTAATTCTTCTGTTCTAGTATTACAGTAGCAGTTCTGAAAGAAAGCAGACATAAAATGCCTCTAACCCATCTTTCTTTTTTACCTCAGTTATGAGACATAATTTTTAGAATCTTCTTGGAGTACTCTGTGAAATCTTAAATATGTCCTATGATACAAGGTCAAAGCCCTTTCATACTAATTGATACCAGCATTTGTACTTTAATTAAAGGTCAAATAAATCAAACAACTTAAATTCTACACAACTAAAAGAACTCTTTCACTCCATATCTTCCAGACCCCTATAGTGGTTTTACTTCAAGGTCCAAATCTATGCCAAAATTACAGTAAACGTTTCTTGAATGAACAGACAGTCCTCTAATAAACAGCAAAGGCAGTAAACAAAAGAATTCCACTGATGCACAGCATAGCAAAAACATTTTCAGGAGAAAGTTGCTTGTAAGATATATGAAACTCCAACCATCTAAGAAAACAATCTGCCATTTGGTTTCCTACTTCAAAGCAGGAAATGGCTAAAATGTTTTTCTAGAAAGTGCCCGAGTTTAAACCCAAAATCTGATGAACCATCCCTTCCTAGGAATAGGTCATTAAAGCATAACAGTATTTCACCAAAATATTTATAGTCTACGTGGTCACACAGATAGCATTTTCAAAGTATCTTTTCACCAGAAATCACAGGCTAGCTCTGTCTGCCAAAACAGCCTATATATTCCCTTAAAGGTTACTCTGCTGCAGTAATACAAAGTTTCCCCTTAAAAATTCTTCCATTCATTGAGGAGAGCCTGTCTTGAGCCTTTTCTTCCATTTTAATACTTGTTTCCTCTTCTCCTGTTCCTCTTGGATATCCTTTATTTTGTTTCCATTCCTGGCAGCTGTTCCTCCCAGTAACTTCCCTGGAACATGGACTCTGTTGGCCACTCAAAAGCATCACAGTCTAGGCAGTCTAGGGTTGCTTGGGTGGAACAAGGCTCAAGTATTCTCTCTGTCTTTGGCATCTTTGGTACATGTCCAGAGCTCTCACTAGCTCTCTATCAGTCACTCTTTCATGCAATTTATCATAGCCCAATTGCTGTTCCAAATCAACTAACACTAACTTTACCCAAAACAGGCTGTTTTCTACATCTGCGCCTCAGGACACTCCAATTTCCAGCTCATTTTTTTTCAGGGAGTACATGGTTACTGAAGCAAACTGATCCTTAACTCTGTGTGCAACATATCACTTGTAAATCGCCATTTTAGCAACCACAAGAACTTTCAAGATTTAGCTTTTAAAAGTCTCTTAAATACTAAATACATTCATGTGTGCACCAACCTGACTCTCTAAAGAGTATCAAAGACTAAGATTTAAGTCCTTTGAGTACACAATTACCCTATTCTACACAGAGCTGCTTTCTGAAACAGAAGGCACGCCAAGCATTAGCTTTTCCTCACTTCTCAGTGTGCTTGTTTTCACCATCCCAAATGCAGCTGGCAAAAGACCTGTAAATCCAGATTTCTTTTCATGGCATTACTCATCAAAGCCTTTCAGTTCCTTCACCTGCCAGCTGAGCCATTACCTGTTTACCTGGCAGAATGGTTAGGGTTTTGGTTTGACCACTACTTCTGCCATAAATCACATTAGACTTGTGGAACTCTGTAGAAGTAATGCTGAAGTGATCTCATCCTTTGCATCATAAAGCTGGCATTTCTTGTGCATTTTTCTCAACTATGGTATACTTGGTGAGAATTAAAGAGTTCTCAAAGTAAATCAAGTTTGCTAATTTATCAGTAAATACTGATGTTTATTTATACTTTAAGACTACCTCCTTGTAAAAGCCATCTGCAGAAACAGACAGAAAGCAGCAGGAATCAATTTTGGGGGTTTTGGTTAGTAACAAACATGCAGAGGAAAACCACAATGGCAAAGTGTTTGAAAGCATCCATGCCGTGGTTTGAGCTGTGGCAGTATCACACTATCCATATTCTTGCTGTTTAGAAGAGAAAAAACACCATGTATGAACAAATAACACAAATAAACGGGAAGGATTTTCTCTGGAAAAACTCTCTGGAGTTCTATGATGCCAGTGAGTGAAATTCAGATCTGCAAGTAGAGTTCCATTAAAGTCATCAGCATTAGGAGACAGTCCTCCTGCACTTCAGAAATGTGTTCCATCTATATAGATAGGAGTCCCTTGAGGTTATTTTAGTGGTGAAAATAAGATCTACTGCTCTTTCAATTCACCAAAGAATATCTGTGAAAGAACTGAACTCTATTTCACTCTGGTAACCATCAATAGAATTTCCTACTAAAATTCTGTCACATACATCTGAAAAAAACAGGATTGAACAGGTGCTTTAAAGATTAAGACACCAAACTACTGTACTGATGACCTGCATTTTTCAGCAGAAAATGTTATTCTGTTGAAAATATTTATTAATAATAAATATTTAGAAAAAAAAAATCCACTCACACCACACCTTTAATATTTTTCTTTTAGGTGGATGAGAATACAGCATAATTGAGGCTATTCTTTCATTAGCAAATTGTGCAGCACGTTCAGAGCAAGTCTGAATAGCAAAACAGGTGTAGCTGTAAATTAAAACCTCATGCTTACAGGTGTTACTGGAGGGAAGGAGAAATGCTTCATACTGGCTCTACCCTGCACTGAATGACCATTAGCAGTTAAAGCACTATAAATCTATGGTCCTGCCTTTGGCTTTCGTTTCATCTAAGAGAAACTCAGTTTGTGCTCTCCAAGACAGTTTGACAGCACAAACCAACCAAAGGCAGGGAAGGAGAATGAAGAGATTCCTGTCACAGGACAGCATTCCCAGAAGTAGCTCATTAACATATATGCACCTGTGGTGATCAGCAGAAACCATTTAAGAAAACCATGGAAGAATACTAGGGAAGAAAAGGATAGAGGAATAGCATGTTTTCCATGAGGGTTCTATCCTTAAAAGCTCTCCTTGATTTAATAACCTAGTGGCTTTTCAGGAATATTACAAAGCCTTCTAACTGTGGAGTAACCATTAAGGAAGAGAAAAAGAAAAAAAAAATCCATTTAGTATTAAAGCACTTAAGGGAAATTTAAATGGGACAGTGGTAGAAAAAAGTAACGTTGGAATAAAAAGTTGCATTTCTCAGACATTTTTTCTTTGAAAGAAAAGAAGTTTTCTGTAGCAGTAGGATACAGATATTTTCAAATACAGAAATAAATACAGACACTGAGGACTAAGTGAACTTCATATCTGTATATGGGTCTAGACTGTCTCAAAAAGAATGAGAAACAGATTCTGCTTTTCATTCCAGGAGTGCACCATCACTAAAGCATCAAGGAGTTCTCCAAGGTGTAATTCATTCATCATTGCATCTAACTAGATTACATCTCCCAATAAGTCTGACCATTCAATACTTATTTTCGCTAAACTTCGGTGATAAAACAAATCAGTGTAATTAAACAGAAATTCTGACAGACTGAGCCACTGCCATCTTCTCTCTCTAAACTGAGCCCAGGCCCATGGTCCTAGGCATAGTAAAGATATTAATACTATAAATTTTGATATCTATTTTGACACCAATAGGCATTGCTACTTTTTGATGTCAATATCCATTGGCATCACTACCCATTGATGTCTATTAATTTCAAAATTGTGATATTGACAATTGGCATTGATATTTATACACATCATTACCTTTTGATATCAATAGGCACCAATACTTTTATTTTCTAATGCCAGTTTCAATATCTATCTTAATGCATTGCTAAGTTATCAGTACCTCCTAATTTTGAAAGCAGATTTCAATATTAGAATACATCAAAACCTATTTCAATATGAATTTTGATACCTTTGAATAGGCATTCAAAGATTAAGGTGTCTATTTAAAGGAATCAACATCTTTAATATTGATGTCTGTCAAAACTAATCTCAATATTGGTAGGCACCCATAGCTATCAGTTTCAATGTTGATTTTTATATCATTAGGCATCGATACTTACTGATATCAATAGGTATCAAAAGAGAGGAATTAATACCTATCAATTTCTGTAATGATTTTGAAACCAATAGGCATCAATAGAGATTGATAGGCATGAAAATCTATCAATTTCAAGAGCTACTCCTTTCAATAGTCATCTATACCTATTGATTTTGATTTAAGTAGGCATCTATACATATTGATACCTTTAAAAAGCAAGAGTAATTAATATTTATAATTTTTATACCTACTGATAGGTAAGTATTGATACAGTGATTTAGATTAAGAATGGTACCTATCAATATGATACCTTTTGATAGAGATACTGCTCGCAGTCATCAGTAGACATTAATACCAACTGATAAGTATCAATACCTATAAATCTGATTTCCTAATTTACTGTTATATCCATCAATATCAATCAATTTAAATAACTGGGTATATTAGGAGACATCAATTCTTATGGATGTTTGTATACTGGCCAAAGTGCCATGTGGAGCTTTGGTATGTACGTTACAGGCTGTATTACTTGGTATGGAGCTTGTCCACTTCTGCTGCACTTCCTGGAAGAAAAAGCATATTAGGTGTGCAAAATCCTGCATTTCAAGGTTCAGCGAGTGTGTGCAAAAATCAAAGTAACAGATGCAGGGGTCATTTGCTAATAACTGATCCTTGATATTTAGACAGAGGAGAAATATGGAATAGTCTTGCTATTTCATTATATCCAGGAATTCTGAGGAATTTGAGCATATGGCTGAAATTAATTTGGTTTTCTTGGAAGCCAGTTTCTTTAAAACAGGTGAAGTTTCTCTTAAGCATCTCTCCAGATAGCTCAGTTTCAGCCCATGGAGATGCACTTCCTTCCTTCAGGTTTTGGGGAGTTACTAGTTCTACCTAGGTTTCTCTGCACAGTTCTGGATCCTCTGCCATGCCCACGGTTTTATTTCTGAAGGCTGAGAACAGCCCTACCCCCTTTTTCCTTTCAGCTGCAAACATCCTCTCTCTGTCCCACACACAACTCCAAACCCAGCAGGGCAAGACAGGCACACTCCCACAGAACTGTCTAAGAAGCTACAGTGCCACATGGAAAGACAGTTGGATTTACTGGCATTGTTTCTAACTTTAAATATTTTGTCAGCTCTGGATTTGTGGTTTAAATTTGCTTATGTGACTGCAGAACAAACGATAGCTATAAAAGCTACTGCTTGCTCGTGTTATCCCAGCACAGATCAGTGCTGCAACGGGAGTATCAGCATGTGTGTTGTCACTGGCACCTCCTGAAAAGGCAAGTTTTCAAAGTTCACCTCTTGCCTGCTGGAGAAGGCTAGGATACCCAGACTAAGGCTCCTTGCTAGTGGTAAATGTCACCGTGGTATTGCATTACCACATCTAGTTTAAAAAAGTCTGACATTTAAAAGATACAAGCTTGGAAATCTCCTCCCAACAACACCACGGATGCAGTACTGAGTGACAAGGAGAAACCACTGTCTAACAATTCAGACAACTTTCCTTCAGCACTTTTGGATTTTCCAAGGGCATTTTCCATGCAAATAGTGACTCTGCTCAAATCCTGTTACCTTAAAAACATTGACAGAACCTTGAGAAGCACAGCTGATGGTCGGTACTGAATCAGGGAATTGAGGAGGGATGTATTACACTACAGCAACACTTGCCACACCAAAGCTGAGAATGGAAACTGAATGGCCCCCATCCCTCAGTAAAGTCTGTCAATATAAATGGGATCCCAACATCTGTGCAGCTGCTTCGTTAAGAGAACAGTCATGACGCAGATTTTCAATTAAAACTGGAGCAATTTTCACAAGTCATAACAGATCCATTTCTGAGTATTTAGATACAGAAACAGGGTGATGCTCTTTGCAAACAAACAAGCTGGAAGAAGATGATTAAATGTCTCAAAAGACTGAGGGCCAGCACCTTGGCTTTTAAGTTATTTCTCATCATTTCTCAGCCTAAAGTGAGCTGTTCAGCAGCTCTATGAGGTTGGTGCTGAAACACCTCAAATCTCCTTTGTACTTGGTTTAGGAGGGTCACACGGATCAGAACCTGGACAAAGGCCAAAGCACTTCACCAAACTTTCTCAAGGGCAGTAATCCTTCAGGGCTTCACAACCTAAACAAAGGGTCTCTCCAAGCACCCTCTGTCTTCTCACTTCTCACAAATACTTCGACACCACATTAACTTCACTTGTGAATGCAGTGAGACACAAGGAAGAGAGAGGATCATTTGCAGCATTTGGGTGCCCATTTACACCACAGGATGTCCTACAGACCCCCTGTGACACTGGACTCTTGTACTGGGTCTGTCTGGGATGGAGTTAATTTGTGGGACTGTCTTTATCTTGGTCCACGATTGTTTTATTTGTTTTTGGTCTTCCCAATCTCTCCCTCATCCTACTGAGAGAGGAACCAAGTGAGTGCTCAGCTGCTGGCTGAAGTCAACCCACATCAGTCTTAAAGCCATACCCTTTTATCATCTAGCTACAAGAAAGGAGAGGTAAAGGAAAGCTTGACAAGAGCTTTTAAAGCAGCAGCCTTAGCACAACAGAGAGAAAATCAGTAACAGGGAATCATGCAGCAGCCATCTGGGGTGGGAAGGATAATACCCTCCCAGCAAAAATCCCTTCTCTTTACCCCTTTTATTGAGACATGAACTTCTGTGCTGTTTAACACCAGCACCCACACACACACACATTCACACACAGACTTTGTGTGTGCCATAGAGAAAGGAGATAGATTTACCAAGAATAATTGATAAGTGATCTCAGCATAGCAGCAGCCTCTTTGCTGGGAGTCTGCTCAATCCCTGCAGACTAGGGAGAGCCCAAGAACAATGCTGGCTGCCCATTCTGGCATTCCTTCTCATGCACAAGTCTGCCTACATCTGCATCCCAAACTGATAATGCTGTGGTACTGCATGAACCCAAAACCTTGTTTGGAGTAATGGCCTGACAGCACACAACAGCCAACAGCCCTTTCTCTCTTTCCCACCCCAAGAGACTTCTAATTTATCCTGTCTGTGAGCTCTTTGCTGAAAGTAGGAACCAACACAGCTCCCAGCTTCCTAAAACAAGGGGGATGACTCTGTTCCTGCACAGCCATTCTGCAGGACTGTCACAATTACAGATGGTCACATCCTTGTGGCTCCCCTTCAGGGGCTGACACAGGATGGGTGACACAGCCACTCCTGATGTTGAGACATGCAGAGGAGAGAAGTGTTACTGCAATCCACCAGCACCTCAGCCAGTAACTGCTTTGTATGTCAGAAAAGTTGTACTTAATCTTGTGTTTGTGGGTCAGGGACAAGCTCCACAAAGTTACTGCCCTGTGAGTAGGCTAATCCCTGGCAGTGAATGTGAGAAAGGGGCTGCACTGGAGGCTCTCAGCACAGGAACCTGGGAGAGTTGTGCTTTTGCAGTGTGCCTTAAACAGCTCCCCAACACTGGGGCTGAGCTAGGTACTCACTCAGAGTAAGGACTGGAGAAGGAATTTCTGAGGTATCTGCTCTGTGCAGGCATTTTTCCACAGCTGATGGCTCTGAAGGTGTTTTTAAGGTACCAGAGCAGCAATGCACAGTTTCTTTGTGGCTCTGAGCCTGAAGCTGTAAACCTACCAGAAAGGTCAGGCACCGACTTCCCGCTGTTCCTAGAGCAACATAAAGCAGCTCACTTTGTGGGGCTGGGATCCAGGGCACTAGCACAAAGGGTCACTGACCCCAAGACTGGCTGGAAACATGGAAGGAGGTATTTCTTGGCCTGTCCTTGCAGAAGCTTTCTATGTGGAATTGGCATCCTGGAGAAAACTCCAGAATAGCCACTCTCTGAACTTTCTACATGGTGCCTCTGTCAGATGTTGTTCCAGAGCCCTTCGAGGGCTCTGTTTTAAAAACATAGCTGGTTGATTTCCTCATTGCTTGCCAGTATCCTCTTTCAACAGCCATCATGAGATTAATGACTTCCGGCTTGACAGCAGACACATTTGATGGCACTAAAATCCCAATTCTTGCACAGTTCAAAGACTGTCAGATCTTTGGGGGCCCCAAAGCTGCGGGTTTCTGAATTCCATGAGGTAAAACAGGCAACTATAGACTTGGCAGAAGGTGGTGAACAAAGTAGAGAAGGCATTAAACAAAGTGGAAACAAAGAGAAATAGGACTGCAGCAATGGAAGCCAGAAAGATGGGCAGTTACAGAAGGAAAAGGGTTTCAATTCCAAATAGGTACAGATGTACGAGGAAGGTTTCTTCAGGATGCTGTGAGAGCCATCAGCCTCATCCTGACCCTTCTGTATTTAGTCTTACAAGATAACCTTATGGTACAAAACCCAAACTGAAGGATAGAGCCTAACAAACCCAAGCACTGGAGCATATTTGGACCTGAGCTTCCAGGTCAGATTCCTCCTAGAGGAATTGAGAGCTGAAAGCATAAGCAGTAAACTGAGACAATCAAGGGCTTCACTCTAAAACCATACTCATATTCAAAATCCAGCTGCTAATATAGACACAGTTTTAGTCTTCCCATTACTGTTCTAAACCTTGGCCAGGTATTTTCTCCCTTCTGCATTTACTTAAAAACAGGCAATTATTTTCTTGTACTTAGATATGGAGAACTCAGTATTTTACATTAACAAACATTTTTATCCACCACTAAATGAACTACACCCATTGCCTAGCCAGGAAACTTCCCTCCTCACCGTCACCACAGGTGTCTAAATGTTTACTTAACCTCATAAGGAATAAATAGACACAGAATCTGATGAAAAGATCATGGTTTCTATTGAAAATAGCTAAAGCCTAAAATTAAGGATTACACTCCCTTTGTATCAGTCATTGGATAAATAGGATATCCATTTCTTGGAGTTCTCATGCTTTCAAAAAAAAAAAAAAAAA